>PISX010000770.1:0-94909 GCA_004024625.1 Mellivora capensis | reverse complement strand
CTGGCGGGACAAACACCCCGGCTGAGATATTGGCAAACAGTGTCCCTCAGCCCCAGCCCGCCCGCGCCGCCCCACCCGCGGCCCACATGCCGGAGTGACTGACTGGGCGCTCACGGCCCCACCCGGGCACCTGGAGACGCTCCAGGGCCAGCGGCCTGCTGCGTCCCGCTGCGTCCCCGCTGTCTGAGCGCGCACTGCCCCAGCCTCGGGTGGTCGGAGGCCGCAAGGCCACTGCCCGGGTCTGCAGTTTGGCAAGGCCTGTTGCGCCATCTCGGGGCTTGCGGAACTTATTAATATCAACGGGCCGGGCCCCTTCACTTGAGAGATCAAGGTATCTTGCAAGGTGGAGCCTGCGGAGGCGGGGAGGCCCTTCTCAGTTACAGAGTCCCAGCGCGCCAAGTCAGCTCACCTCTCGGGATCTGGAGCTTACTTTTTTTTTTCTTTTCTTTTGTTGACATTAATTTAGCAGACGCTCAGGCACTTGTCAGTACAGGTGTGGGGTTGTAGGACAGGACCTAGGAGGCCACAGGCTGGAAAGATGGAGACTGAGAACAACAGAGACAGAGGGAAAAATGAAAAGGAAGGAAGGTAAAGGAATCTTGTGAATTGCAGCAAGAACAGGTTGGGGTGGTGCCTGAAGGGAGTTGCTGACTGAGAAGCAGAGTAGAAACATTGGAGGGTATTTTCCGTTGTGGAGGAACATTCAGAATGTGTGCAGAAAAACAGCCTCCTCTGGGGAAGCCCCAGATTGCACATGTTGGGGACAAATGTAGTAAAGAGTGAGCATTCGGTATTCCTCTCCACAGTCTACTTCATAAATTCAGGAGTCTGATTTGCTTCCTTCAAGAATGAAACTTTCTTATTCTAAACCTCTCCAGACTGCACAAGCAACTCAAAAGTTAGAGCCTTGGGGGCAGAGATGAATCCTTGAGACCAAGCTATTTAGGAACCATTCTAGGGATCCTATCAGGGGAGAATTTCTGGTTTAGGTTGTTCCCAGTGCTTATTAAATGAATGGCCTGTGGTACATTTGGCTGGATTGTCATTTCCCCTGGGTAGCTGCTGTGCCCCCCTGATAACGCATCCTAACACTGCATGGATTGAGCTCATTGGAGAACTATAAAGGGTGATGCATCAGCCAGTAAAATGTCCATATGACACTGGTCACAGCCAATTACCTTCCCCCACACTCAAATTCTGTTCATGTCCTGGTAAGTCCTTCTTTATAGCAGTGTTCCCACTTTGCTGCTAACCTCTTGTACTTCAGTTTTCTCTTCTGGATAATAACAATGAAGTAGTTTTGAGGATTAAATGAGATAATACATGTAAAGTGCTGAGAATAATTCTTGGATGTGGTGAGTGTTCAAACATATTAGCTTATATTATTTCACATCACATACTGTGATTCCAAGTTACAACTTCACACTCAGACCTTGGGTTTTGCTTTCTATGGCACCTAGACTCCAAATTAACCTCAGTGATTCATCCCTACCTCCTCACATGTCACTTCCGAGATTAGGTTATAAAAGACCTGTAAATGCATGCCAGGCTGGGCCTCCAGCACAGGTCTTTGAGGCACTACTGGGGGCCCACCAGCCTCAGACTTGCAGCACATGTTGCCTAGGTGACGGCTAAATGTTCTCCAGGTAGGCAGTGGGCAGAGCTGTTGACCGTGTGAGCAAAATGGGAGATGCTAAAGCAGGCAAAAGGATCTTTATTCAAAAATGTGCTCAGTGCCACACAGTGGAAAAAAGTGGAAAACACAGGGCTGGTCCAAATCTCTGAGGTCTTTCTGGGTGAAAAATAGGACAAACACCAGGATTTTCTTATCCTATGATAACAAAAACAAAGGTGTTGTCTGGGGGAGAGGAAACCAAAGAACTTCTTTTGGGAATTTCCAAAGTAACCAAAGAATTTCTTTTGGAGAACCCAAAGAAATATATTCCTGGTCTTTGCTGGCCTTAAAAAAAAAAAAAAAAGGAGTGAGAGAGGAATGCCTGGGTGGCATAGTCAATCAACTCCCTTCAGCTCAGTTTATGATCCTAGGTTCCTGGGATCCAGTCCCATATCGAGTACTGAATCTGGCTCCTTGTTCAGCAGGGAGTCTGCAGCTCCCTCTACTTGTGTGTGACCTCTCTCTCTCTCTCAAATAAATAAATAAAATCTTAAGGAAAAAAAGAGTGAGAGAGAAGATCTTATTCAATTTTTGAAATGGTCAACATCTTCATGAAATGTTTTTGCAACTTAAAAAATACTAGTTTTAAGCCAGAATTTTCTAATTTCAAAAATTGCATGTTTAAAGAAATCATACTTGATCTTTCTTGATCAGTCTGTAATAAGTTTAACATTTAAAAGTAAAAGTTGATTATGCACCACCACCAGGCTTACCCAACCCCCACCTCCCTCCCCTCCAAAACCCTCAGTTTGTTTCTGAGTCCACAGTCTCTCATGGTTCATCTCCCCCTCCAATTTCCCCCAACTCACTCCTCCTCTCCATCTCCCCATGTCCTCCGTGTTATTCCTTATGCTCCACAAGTGAGTGAAAGCATATGATAACTGACTCTTTCTGCTTGACTTATTTCACTCAGCATAATCTCTTCCAGTCCCATCCATGTTGATACAAAAGTTGGGTATTCAGCCTTTCTGATGGAGGTATAATACTCCATAGTATATATGGACCACATCTTCCTTATCCATTCATTCGTTTAAGGGCATCTTGGTTCTTTCCACAGTTTGGTGACTATGGCCATTGCTGCTATGAACATTGGGATGCATATGGCCCTTCTTTTCACTACATCAGTATCTTTGGGGTAAATACCCACTAGTGCAATTGCAGGGTCGTAGGTAGCTCTATTTTTACTTTCTTTCTTTCTTTTTTTTTTAAGATTTTATTTATTTATTTGACAGACAGAGATCATAAGTAGGCAGAGAGGCAGGCAGAGAGAGAAGAAGCAGGCTCCCCGCTGAGCAGAGAGCCTGATGCGGGGCTCGATCCCAGGACTCTGGGATCATGACCTGAGCTGAAGGCAGAGGCTTTAACCCACTGAGCCACCCAGGTGCCCCTATTTTTACTTTCTTAAGGAATCTCCACAGTTTTCCAAAGTGACTGCACCAACTTGCTTCCCACCAACAGTGTAAGAGGGTTCTCCTTTCTCCACATCCCCTTTCTCCATATCCCCTCCAACACTTGTTGTTTCTTGCCTTGTTAATTTTGGCCATTCTAATTGGTGTAAGGTGGTATCTCAATGTGGTTTTGATTTGAATCTCTCTGATGGCTAATGATGATGAACATTTTTTCATGTGTCTGTTAGCCATTTGTATGTCTTCTTTGGAGAAGTGTCTGTTCATGTCTTCTGTCCATTTTTTGGGCATGATTATCTTTTTTCTGAGGGCTGAGTTTGAGGAGTTCTTTATAGATCTTGGATATCAGGCCTTTGTCTGTAATGTCATTTGTTAATATCTTCTCCCGTTCTGTGGATTTGCCTCTTTGTTCTGTTGACTGTTTCCTTTGCTGTGCAAAAGATTTTGATCTTGATGAAGTCCCAAAAGTTCATTTTTGGTTTTGTTTACTTTGCCTTTGGAGATATATCTTGAAAGAAGTTGCTGCGGCCAGTGTCGAAGAGATTACTGCCTATGTTTTCTTCTAGGATTTTGATAGATTCCTACCTCACATGAGGTCTTTTATCCATTTCAAATGCTGAAACACTGAAAAGAAATAAAATAAAATAAAATGGAAAAAAAATTAAAGTTGAAACTTAAAAAATAAAATTAAATAATAATTTTTAAAAAGACCTTATTGCTTGTTTTTGTTTGTCTGTCTGTCTTTCTCTCTCTCTCTCTCTCTCGGAACTTTCTCTCTGAAGGAAGCCAAGTGCTACATCATGAGCAAACCTTTGGGGAGGAACTGAGGACTCCTGCCAACAGGCACAGAATGAATTTGGAAGTGAATCCTCCAGCCCTAGTCAAGCCTTTGGATGACTGCTGCATTGGCTTAGAGCTTCAGTGCAAATTCAGGCAACCACCTAATTAAGCCACTCTCCAATTTTTGACCTACAACATTGAGATACTAAATGTGTGTTGCATTAAGCTACTAAATTTGAAGAAATCTGTTACATGGCAATGGATAACTAATATACCTCCTCATTGGTCTTGTCTCTAAGCCAGTTTTAGATAGCTTTTGTGTACAGAAAATTTCATACTGGATGACTTATTTCATGTTGCTCCAGGACCTCACCCCAGAGCTGGGGAGTGTAATGTCCATGAGGCCCAGGCAGTAAGCACTCCAAGTGATTAGATCAAAGATGGGTTTACAGATCATGCTTTCAGAAATTCTGCTCCAGGCTCTCCAAATCAGACTTTTCTGAATGCAGTTGCCAAATTCATCTTTTTTAAACATTAACTCTAATCCTTCATATTTGGTTGCTAAAAATTCTTCTTCTTGTCTCAAGTAAGACTAAACCTCTTGTCAACTTTCAAGGACCAGGGGGTTGGGGGATGGCAGAGAGCAGCCAGCCAGGCCTCCTGTTGCCATTCTTGGCATACATAGCTGTATGTGTGTTTTATGCCTCTTTGAAATCATAAACGTCTTGATTGCAAGGAGTAATCCCATGCAGTTTTGAATCTTACCCAACACCCAGGCACATGATCGGTATTCAGTGCATATTAGTGCAAGGATGTTTTGACAGCCCAAATGAATGTTGATTGCACACAAATACTATAATTGTTCACTCAGTATGGGGTCCAACATCTCTTCTTTTTTCTCTCCTTGTTTCCCTCCCCATCCCTCTTGTCCTGTGCCCCTTTCCTATATTTGTAAATATCTCCCTTCCCCTTCTCTACTTCTGTAGTTCTTTTTCCATCTTTACGGTGTCCCCCTTATCCTTTAGCACCTTCCTTTTTGTTTCCTCTCTCCTATTTCCCAGTATTTTGTCTTTCAATTGGCATAATCTGAAGCAGAAAATATATTACTTCCCTTAATTAAAAAAAAGATTTTATTTATTTGACAGAGTGAGCACACAAACAGGGGGAGCAGCAGGCTGAGGTAGAGGGAGAGGGAGAAACAGGTTCCCTGCTGAGTGGGGAGCCTACTTCGGGGCTCAATTCCAGGACCCTGGTATCATGGTATCATGACCCAAGTCAAAGGCAGATACTTAACTGACTGAGCCACCCAGGTGTCCCCCGCCTTAATTTCAAAAGTAGACAATTAAAATGTTTCAGATTGCTCTAAAAAAACATCATGTGGCTCTGTTATTTACTCATGAGGCCCTCAATTACTTTTACCCTTCTTTTAGACCAGTGTTCTGAATAAAAACATTTTCCCCATTCTGTGACCTTGAATGCACTATGAGGAGGACTGCTACCTTTGTGTGCAGGCAACACTCCTGGTAGATGGGAGGTCTAGATGACCAGGCCTTGGCAGGGGACGGGTGCTGAGCATCTACTGTTGGCTGGCCATTGGCACGTCAGAGACATGCACTGTGCGTGTCCCCAGCACATGGTTCAGGAATGTCCTGAGGCCCATCCATGGCCAGTGTTCCAAGAGACATGCTAAATATCTATTTATTATATGCTAATTTTTAAAATTTGTCATTTATTTGTAGTGATGGATACTATGAAACAAAGAGCCTACATTTTAATAGCCATTAACTGGCATTCCTTTTAGAACATTGTTCACGCTACTCAGGCGTGGCACCGTACCACTGGAGGGGTGCCAAGGAGAGACTACGAAGTGTGAGGCACCCCTTGGAGATGTGCAACACAGCCTTCCTGGTGCTGCCAGAAAGATGTTTCACTTTCCATAAGTAAAGGTCAATTTAGGTTCCACAGAAATGGAAGTTACCTTCAGATATTTTCTTTGTAAAAATAAAATAGGTTAAATACCAATAATAATTTTCCTGCCATATTTTATCATCAATATCAGAAACCCCAACCACATTTTTAAAAAGGTATTTATTTATTTATTTATTTGACAGAGAAAGAGAGAGAGAGAGAGAGAGAGTGCAAGCAGGGGAAGAAGCAGGCAGAGGGAGAGGAAAAGGAAAAAGCCAGCTCCTGGCTGAACAGGACCGTGGGATCGTGACCCAGAGCCAAAGGCAGACGCCTAATCGACTGAGACACTCAGGTCCCCCTTCCCGACCATGTTTTTAATTCTTTTTTTTTTTAATTAATTTCTTTCCAGTGTAACAGATTTCATTGTTCCATGTTTTTAATTCTTAAAGAAGTTACACATTTGTCCTGTGAAGGGCATGTGAAGTATATGTGAAAGAAAAAGACTAAAATGGCTGAACTTTACTAAAAATTGATCACATCTCAAAATAAATCTTGGTTAAATGATCAATCATAAAGAAATGTATTGAAGGTATACTGTGATTTCAGTTTTCTGCTAGAAGTTAGGTTTGGTTTTGAACTATTTTAATTTCTTTATGACTTTATGTGGATTTTAATTTTTTCATTCTCATAAATATCAAGATAAATTATTGGTCTTTACACTCATCTTTTTTTTTTTTTTAATTTCACAGAGAGAGAGTGATCACAAGTAGGCAGAGAGGTGGGGAAGCAGGCTTACTGCTGAGAAGAGAGCCTGATTCGGGGCTCCATCCCAGGACCCTGAGATTATGACCTGAGCTGAAGTCAGAGGCTTAACCCACTGAGCCACCCAGGCGCCCCTACATTCGTCTTTGAAATATTCTAATTTTAGTGTTTTTCCCTGAATTACCTTTTATGAACGTGTTTCCTCAAAATCCATGCTCTGAGTTGATGATAAGACATTCTGTTTCTTATATTTCTGTAATGCTGTGGTAAGCAGCCTTTCAGTGGCCCAGAGGAACTGCTGATCGGAGGCTTGTGGATGGAATTGAATAACTTCTACCGTGAGTAATATGGGACATCAGTGAACAGTCTATGTTAACCAGAGTCCCCCCCGCCCCCCCACAGCTTGAAGCTCTGAGAAAGGAGCAGAAACAAGCTTTTGCTAGTACTGTAGCATTCCTGGACCTTCCCAGGTAGCTCTAAGTAGGTCTCTTAATCCTAACAAAACCAAATTCCTCCTTGGACCAGAGTCAGATCAGATTTTGATTTCCTAACATTTCTCTTCCTGCAATCTTTGCAAAAAGTATATAAATTTGCTTTAGTTTTATAGGGGTTCACTGCCAGTGAGCACAGAAGGAGTCGCAAACACATATGAAAATAACCTAGGGAGATTTACTATATGTCCCTTTGCCCCCTCTCCCAAGTGGTTCTTAAGTGATTGGAATGGGATGGCACACAGACATCAACAGTTTTTTCAAAGCATCCCAGGGGACCCTAATGTGTGGCCAAGGTTGAGAACAACTAAAATATATGGAAACAAAATTAATTGGTTATGGATTTTGAAGGAGTAGGAATGGCAATCCCTAGACTTTCCTAAAACAAACATGAAGAAAGATATTCATCTATCAGATTCTGATCCTAAAGTAAGTCCCACAACTTGTCCGAAAATGGATGGTCCGCCAAACCTAGCTTGTTATTTAAATGCGATGCAACAGGTGTCAGAGTCTGGCTTCTTGTGGCTGCCTCAATATATCTAACTTTCACTTCTTTCCTTCCTTTCACTGTTTCCTATTATGAAACCCAGATGTTGCCTCCTGCCATCTTGTTGAGGAAAGCGCTTCCCTCTCTAGTCCAAAGTTCCAGGTGTTCTCAGTCACTTCCTTATCTTTCCTGGAGTGAGCTTGAGAACAACAACAACAACAACAACAACAAATTAACTATGTATTGGATTACCATGATTAATATAACAAGTCTGAGTTAAACTTGAGTTCCAAGTCAATGCCACCTGCATAATGCCTGTGCTCCTGTGGGTTCATCGTGATCACCTTTAAACAAGAGCCTCTCTACAGGTGTCCCATTGTTTTAAAAAGTCATGTGCTAACACAGACATTGTGTTATCTTGTGGCCTCACTGGTTACTTCTCCACTTTTCCACAATTAGCCTGAAGCCAAACTAAACTATTTAAGTTTCCTTTGTGCTTTCTGAATTTTTGTAAATGATCCACTCTACCTGCAATCTTTTTCTCCTTCAACCCTGATTATCTTCAAACTCCTACTTCTGCTTTACATCCTGGCTTAGAAGTCACTTCTTCCAGGAAATCTCCCTGAGTCTCCTAAGACCAGAGTGATTTTTGCCGTAATAGAAAGAGACACTAGGTACTAGAATAGCACAGGGTGAGACAGACATTGGCCTGGTCTTAGGAGTGAGCTTGAGTTCTGCCCCCTAGCAAGTCTTGGCCTCTCCACCTAACGATTTCCCTCCATTATACTGTTTACCTGAAGACTGTTCTCAGTTGGAAAGTGGAGCTCATTCTCCCCTTGGGTAAGGGGACACACTTTGCCTCTTCCTAAAGGGTATGTTTAGATAAGAGCCAGCTTATGGCCACAGCGGTGAGTGCCATTGTTTAGTTTATGACTGAAAGTTGGTTTTTATTGGCATGTTAGTATTTTAATGACAAGGAAATTTGTACAACATCTAGTATAGTAGAAAATTATGGCCAATAAATGACAGATCATGCTATACAAATAGAGATATGTGAAAGGTGGCAGACTTTCCCTTGTGGAGTCTATACCCATATAGAATGTGTATAACCACATTTGCCAACCCTCATTGGGATTAAACACTACATCTTTGTGAGTTCTCATTGAAAGACAATAAATCATACAATGTCCAGAACTAGAAGGAATCTGGATAATATCTGGACCCCATTCTGCAGCTGAAAGAAATGAGGCAAAAATAAGGTTAAAAAACACAGAGCTAGCTAATCAGTGGCATATTCAGAATTTAAAAAAACATTCCTAACACATAATCTTTAGAGTTATTATACCATGTTAAATTACCTAGTTCATTTGCCTAACTAAATTCAGGAAAGCGTGAAGGGAACAACCATCTGTGTTTCTCTCCTAACATAAAGCACCTTTGTGCCTTGATGAAGAGATGTATAGGAACTGCCCTCAGGGCTGTACTTTCTTGGGGCCAGCTATTGATGTAAAGGACACCACTCCAGTCTCTACAGCCCTGGGCTCACAGTACAAGACCCGCAGAAACCACATTAAACCTTCAAGCCACCTCTGGAGGAAACAAAGCTGAGGTTGAGACACTCTTAAGTGTAATAAGGAGGTATTGATGAAACAACAAATCAATTCTGAGGGTTAGGTTCTGACCAAAGGAGGTATAAGGAGAAGGAAGGGAAAAATGAGAAGGAATAAAGGAATCAATACCAAAAGAATAAAATGGATGTAGATGAATTTAAAAATGAGTATATAACTTAATTGATTTCTTAAGTGAGCTTTCCTTTGGTGCTTTCCTGTGCAGCCTCAAATCCACACTCCTTTCTTGTAGGGGAGCGGTGCACACGACAGGGGAAGGAAGAGCGCATCTGGCATCCAGACATGATTTTGAAGAGTGTTTAATGAAGGAAGAAGAATTCCTGGCCAGTACAGGATGTCGTGTATGTGTGTGTGTGTGTGTGTGTGTGTGTGTTTATCTGGCATTTATTGAGTGCTTTTCATGGCCTGATTATTTTTTTAAATCAAGTATAATTGACATGTAACATTATATTTGTTTCAGATACACAACATGATTCAACATATGTATACATTATAAAGTAATCCTCATAAATCTAGTTTCCATCCAGCCTCATATAAAGTTACACAAACTTTTCTCCTTATGATAAAAAACTGTCAAGGTTACTCCTAGCAACCTTCAAACATGTGATACAATATTATTGACTAATAATTATTATAATCATAATTAATAACTATATGATAATATATAATGTAATAATAATTAATAAAAATATAATAATTAATAATAATAATTATTGACTAATTAATGACACTGTACATTCCATCTCCATGACTTTGTTTTATAATTGGAAGTTTGTACTCCATGATCTCCTTCATCCATTTTACCTACCTCCCCAAATCTCCTCCCCTCTGGCAACCACCAATCTGTTCTCTGTATCTATGAGTTTTGTTTTAATAGATTCCACATATAAGTAAAATCATATGGTATTTATCTATCTCTGTATGACTTGTATGACCTCAAAGTCCTTCCATGTTTCAAATGGCAAGATTTTAATCTTTTTCATGGCTGAGTAGTATTCTACTGTGGATAGAGAGATAAACAGACTAAACACAATTTCTTTATCCATTCATCCATTGGTGGACAATTACATTTCTTTATCCATTCATCCATTGGTGGACACTTACATATAATAGCCATTGTTTTTGTAACTTGGCTATTATAAATAATGCTGTGATGAACATGGAAGTGCAGATATCTTTTTGATCTAGTGTTTTTATTTTCTTTAAATAAATACCCAGAAGTGGAATTGCTGAATCATATGGCAGTCAATTTTTAATTTTTTGAGGAAATTCCATATTGTTTTCCATAGTGATTTCACCAATTCACATTCCCACTGAGAGAACACAAGAGTACTCCCTTTCTCCGTGTCCTCGATACTTGTTATTTCTTATCCTTTTGATAATAGCTATTCTGACAGATGTGAGATAGTCATGGTTTTAATTTGCATTTCTCTAATAATTAGTGAAGCTGAGCATCACTTCATGTGCCTTTTGGCCATTTGTATATCTTCTTTGGAAAATATCTATTTGGATCCTCTGCTCATTTTTTAGTTGAAATATTTTTGTTGTTGTTATTGAGTTGTATTTGTTCTTATTATATTTTGGATTTTAACCCTTTGTCAGATATATGATTTACAAGATCTCCCATTCAGTAGATTGCCCTTTAATTTTGTCGATAATTTCTTTCACTGTGCAGAAGTTTTTTAATTTGATGTAGTCCCGTTTATTTATTTTTGGTTTTGTTGCCATTGTCTTTGGAGTCAGATAAAAAAAATGTTGCCAAGAGTCATGACAGAGAGCTTACTATTTGTTTTCTTCTAGGAGTTTTATGGTTTCTGGTCTTTTATTCAGATTTTTAATCTATATTGAGTTAATTTTTGTGTATGATATAAGGAAGTGATCAATTCTTTTGCAGGTGGCTGTCCGGTTTTCCCAATACCATTTATTGAAGAGACTCTCCTCTTTAATTGACCATATAAATATGGGCTCTCTATTTCATTGATCTCTGTGTCTGTTTTTATGTCAATACCATATTGTTTTCATTATTATCACTTTGTAATATAGTTTGAGATCCAGGAGTGTAATGCCTCATGCTTTGTTCTTCTTTCTCAAGATGACTTGGTTATTCAGGACCTTTTTTTGTTCCATACAAATTTTAGAATTATTCTATTTTTGTAAAAAATGACATTGGAATTTTATTAGAATTTCCAACCAATTTGTATATTGTTTTGCTTAATATGGATATTTTAATAATATTGATTTAAACATTATTGATTCTTCTAATTCATGGAATATCTGTTTATGTCTTCTTCAGTTTCTTTCATCAGTGTCTTACATTTTTCAGTGTACAAGTCTTTTGACTTCCTTGGCTGAATTTATCTGTAGGTATTTTATTCTTATGATACAATTGTAAATGAGATTGTTTTCTTAATTTCTCTTTCTGAGAGATGCCTGGGTGGCTCAGTCTAAGTGTCTGCCTTCAGCTCAGGTTAGGATCCCAGGTCCTGGGATAGAGTCCTTCATTGGTCTCCTTGCTCAGTGGGTAGGGATTCTGCTTCTCCCTTTGCCTGCCACTCCCCTAGGCCTGCCACAAAACTTAGGTTTGTACAAAACACAATGTATCTGTGAAGTACAATAAAACAAGGTATGCCTGTATATTGATTTTATACTCTGCAAATTTACTGAATTTGTTTGTTAGTTCTAGCAGTGTTTTGGTAAATCTTTAGGATTTTCTCTATATAAAACCAAATCCATGAATAGTGACAGTTTCACTTCTTTCTTCCCAATTTGGATAACTATTATTTCATTTTCCTGCCTAATTTCTCTGGCTAGGACTTCCAGTACTATGTTGAATAAAGTTGGCTAGTGTGGGCATCCTTATCTTATTATCTTATTCCTGATCTTACAGAAACGCTTTCAGCTTTTTGCTATTGAATATGATGTTGACTGAAGGCCTTTATTATGTTGAGGTACATTCTTTCTATACCCACTTTGCTGAGAGTTCTTACACGTGTATGTTGAATTTTGTCAAATGCTTTTTCTGCATATACTGAGACGTTTATAAGATTTTGAATCTTCATTTCATTAATGTGGTATATCATGTTGATTGACATATAATGGTCTATTTTAAGTTGATAGCAAGTAAAATTTGTAAACATTCCAAAGCTTTGCTCTTCTGGGGGGGGGGTGTTATCATGTTTTTTCACTTGGAACACATTCCTCTGTCTCCTTGTTTTGCTGATTATCTGTGCTTGTTTGCATGTATTAAGTAAAACAGCTATCTCTGTTAGTCTTGAAGGAGTAGCCCTGTGTAGGAGATGAACCTTATCTTAACCTTGCCCTAGCTCTTGATTGTCTCGGTCTCTTTAATTGTTTCAAACCTGCTGAGTCTAGCAGCAGTCACAGGAGCAACAGGCTATGGCAAGGCACCAGCCCGTGGAGGAGCAGGGTACTTGCTCAGCAGATCATACAGTGGGTTGGAGCCAGCTAGGTAGAGATGAAGTGTAAAGATGCTGCTTGCCTTTGTTGGCATAGAAGGTAGAAGGAGAGTGCCAAAAATAGCATCTACTAGTGCCTTTGTCCCCTGAGAATCCCTGCGGGCTTTTGACCTGTTGGCAGATGTCTTAATGTTAGCAAATGAATCTTCCTCACGTATGATCTAGGTGCTTTTCAATCTGCTACTTTTGTGCTGGGTCCTGGATCAAAAGAGTCTGTGTATGAGCCCTCCAAGAACAGAATTTCCATCTCCTATAACCCTACGTTTCTCTTGGATGTAAGCTTTATTGGTTTTTGGAGCTAGATGTTCTGGGATCTTATCTCTCAGGTTAGGACCCAAGGACTGGGGTGCTGAGTGTGGGGCACAAACCCTTTGCTTCTCAGAGAGAAGCTCTGTGTAGGAGATCCCTCCCGACTGCTCCTGGTGTGGGTCACATGTTGTGGGTGGGGGTTTTGGAGAGGCTGTGTCTCTGTTTTTCTTACCCATCTGGATGTGGCCTTTTAATTCCTGGTTATGGAAGACCTGTTGACCTAGTTTTTAGGTTTTTTTTTAGAGGAAACTGTTGTATAGGTAGTTATATGCTTGTTTTATCCGTGGGAGGAGGTAAGTTTAGGATTTTCCTAAGCTGCCATCTTGAAATGCCTCCTCTAAAAGCATAAAGGTTATTGTTTGTTTTGCTACATGGTGAGCAGCTCTCCTAAATTGACTGAATAAAAAGTCTAGTTAAATGCCCAGAAACAGGGACGCCTGGGTGGCTCAGTTGGTTAAGCAGCTGCCTTCGGCTCGGGTCATGATCCCAGCGTCCTGGGATCGAGTCCCACATCGGGCTCCTTGCTCGGCAGGGAGCCTGCTTCTCCCTCTGCCTCTGCCTGCCACTGTCTGCCTGTGCTCGCTCGCTCGCTCTCCCTCTCTCTCTGACAAATAAATAATCGCTCGCTCTCCCTCTCTCTCTGACAAATAAATAAATTTAAAAAAATGCCCAGGAACAAAAGACTCAAATCATCTGTTTTTTTAAAATAGTATTTCCTAGGTACACTTCAGGAGGTAACACATGCCACTAAAGAGATGACACTTAACAGATAGAAATAGTTTTTTGTCCTCCGTGTGTGCTGTAAATGGTAATGGCATCATAAATCTGTAGAGATTAACATGTCAGAACACTTTCAAACTATTTCATTCAGTTCTCACAACGTGTTTGGTGAGATAGGCCTTTGATCTTAATTGACAAATGAAGACACTTAATTACAGTCCAGTTCAATGATTTGCCTAGTTTACACAGTAAACACAGTTCACTGTACCGTTATATAGTAAACTGGTAGTGGTGGGGCAAAGGCTGGGATTCAGGACTTCTAGCATTCAGTCCAAGGCTCTTTCCCCTATGCTCTACTGTCTCTGTCATTTCCCCTGCATGATGGTAAAGCTGGAACTTTGTCTTCTTATATTTGCATCCCCAGAGTCTATCTAGCCCAGTACATGATATGGGGGTAGGTCCTCATACATGTTTGTTGGATAAATGAATGAATCTAAATTTGGGTTTGCCCAGGAGGAATCAGTACCCCTCTGAATAGTCAGGGTAAGCTCAGTTCAGGCTTTGTAGCCTAAGAAATTATCAACATATTTTATGGAATTATCTTAATCCCAAGACTGGCTCATTTAACTTGAATGTTTTGAGATGAGATACTATTCTGTAGGAAAGGAGGGGATAATTTATGGGGATTATATTATTATCCTGCCAGATAATAATATACCTCTATATTTATTTTCCCTTGAATTTTTGTTATTTTTCCAAATGATCTTTCATTACATGCAACGATATAAATCTTTTATCTTTAGGATGTAAATGACACATTTGAAATTTGAAAATTTGAAAAGAAAAGAAGCCACACATGACTCTCCTTTTCTCCCTTCTTTTCCTTCTCTTCCTGCTTTTCCTTCTTTTCCTACTCACTTAACTTGTTTAAAATCTGCAGGTGTATACTTTCTATTGCTAAAGTGAAAGGGAAATGATTGATTTTTTCTGCTTATTTGTCAAACATGTAATAAATGCCTATTATTGCTGGGGAGGGAGGTAACAAGAAACAGTTTCTGATGGCAATAAGCATGATATCTAAAAAGGAGAAATGCTATAAATAAAAAAATTGTAATAACTTTAATAGAGGGGTAGAAAGTATAAATACCACAAAGACCACAGAGACAAAGCCGTGAGCATTCAGAAGACAGATTACCTCAACCTGGAAGGATCTACATCTTGTATATGGCAAACTGATGGTCATTGATGGGGTAGGGGTCCTCCAAATGTACAACTTTGGCATATTGACTTTTAAAAATTAAAGTTATTTAAGCAACAGCTACTGCAAAAAGGACACTTATCCTCCTTTGTTCTCCTGAAAGCAGAAAACAAATCTTGCACATGAAAGGCACCCTCCCTGTACCAGGAAGTAAAGAGAGAATTTAGGGCTGAAAAGACTATCTAAACAAGTCTTGTTACTTCACTAATGTACTATCCTAAGCTCAAAATTCTCTATCCTGTCAATTCTTCACAAATTTATTGTTTCTCAAAGATATAAAAGCTGCCTACTTTGGTCACTTCTTTGAATATTATGTTTTGATGAGCATATGAAATTAAATTTATTTTTCTCCTGTTAATCTATCTTTCGTCAATTTAATTATTAGACCATCCAAGAAACCTGAAGTGAAGAAAAGTTTTCCTCCTTTACATTATCAGAAAGTTTATCTTGCATTCCTTCCCTCTTTTTTATAGCTTGTTGATAAAGGGTTGGTAAGAACTCGTGGGGCAGTCGCAGAGGCAGTTGGGGTTCGCAGTGAGGCTGAACACATATTAGGATTTTAAGGCTCTAGGATTTTAGGAACGTTTTCTTAATGAGAAGTTTTTAGTTCTCTGGTTTGATCTTTCCAGCTTGTATCAGTTATCTTTAATGACAGGCTGGAACCCCTGGACATATCCCTGCCCGTAGCCTCTCACTCTCAAGCAGTCTTCACGTGGCAGTAGTAGCATTCCATGGGGCCAAGTCCCAGTGTGTTGGAGCACACGTGCCGACCACACTCTTGGCTGAGGAAAGCCACAGGCCCACATCCAGAGTCAACACTGGAGGAGCTACACAAGGGAAGGGACACTGGGAGGTGTGGCCCATTGGAACCATTAGTGTAAGGACCTACCCCGCAGTCTAATACGGAACTCTGTGAAATATGAACAGTATGCCTGAAGAAGCTCAGAGTTGTATAGGAACTTATTCTATGGTGTTCTGGGTTGGTTTATTTCTGCAGATTTCTGATGTACAGTGACTAGACAACTCATAAATTATAATAAACCACTGTGGTACTTCCTATAAGGGCCTTTCTTCCTCCTTCCTCCCTCAATGCCCCTCACTTCCTTCCTTCCCTCCCTCCTCTCACTCTTCCCCTCCCTCCATCCCTCCCACTCTAGCTTTTATCCTTCCTCCCAGGAGGGTGATTACTTACTTATGCTAAATTAGGGAGCTAAACACTGGATCTCAATCTAATGATCTTAGCACAACCTTCCTCCCCATCTGTCTGCTGTGGATATGTAGTCTTCGGTTTCATTTACTCTAACTATATGTTGGAGGACTTCTTGTCTAACATTTTATGTGATTTTCAAAGTTTATAATTAATGTATTTGATATTTCTTTTATTTTTTAATGCCAAGAATGACCCTTATTTACTTCATAATTAATTTATCATTAATTTTGTTTTTATGATGTTTAACATTAACTAGTAGAGCCAGTAAAAGAGGAATGGCCCCAAACCAGATCTTAGAGCACTGAACCCTACATTCCCCAACTATATTTCCTCCTGTTTATTATTAATGTTGATTTTACCTCCTTTTAGCTGATAATCTGACTCCGATGCCATGGTCTGATATATGAAAACTTGGGTTGCTTTTCAGAAAAGAGGTGATCATTCCACATCAAACAAACTGAGGTTTGTAACTCAGTGAATTCAAAGTATATCTTAAAATAGATTTTAGTTTTCATTAAGCCTAAAGATATAATTTAACAAACAATAGAGAGCCAGATTGGAGCAGGATGTTAAGTATTCCTTTCTGTAGTGCCTTTTGTATAAGTCAGAATTTCCCAGTGTGTAAGGCCATTATGTGGGGGATAAGTGAGGCCCCTCTAGAAGCCATGTGACCACTCTGAGCTTGCACTACCTGATTTAAACCAGGAAGTAACCTAGGCATTAGAACTGCAGGTCCTCGAGCAACTCATATTCTTTGTCTTATATATAAGGTTCAGGTTAAACAAACAAACAAAACAAAACCCATTCATTGCCAACCTCTGAGTGCTAATGTGAGTTCTGTGAGATCACTATCACCCATGGATTGCCCTGAGTTTCATCATTTTATTATCATCATTATTATTCATATTGTTCTCCTTACTTGTCATCAATGAGCAAATTTTTGTTCAGGCATGTGTTCATTTGAAGGAAGTGAAGAAAGGAAGGGGAGCAACAAAGAAAACGTCAGGGTCTTTCTTTGGCTCAGTGAAGCAATTTTAGGGTGTATGGAGAAAAGGTTAGACACTTTCACCCTATTCTCCTTTGTTTAGATTACCTTTAAATATTTGTTTGGTATTGAGATAAAATCAATCACAACCAAGTGCAATTTTCCAGAGAAGAATGCATATGTTAAGTGAAGGATAGTTAAAGGAATTGGGATAGTTAGCCTGAATAAAAGAAGACTTGGGGGTATATGGAAATATCTTCAAATATCTGAAGGAGTCCCATGTGGTTTCAGTTGTGGCTTAGTTATTTCTAGTAATAGAAATGCTTTGGATGAAATCAGGGAATTTGAAATTTAAGATCAGCTATTGCTTGCCAGACATCTCATCTCTTCTGATAATCATCATTTACCAAATGAAGGACAACCAGAACTTACCGCCATATTCAACCTCTCCTGGTCCATTTTCTTATGTATTGATACACTGGGTTTCATAATCCTTAGTTCTGGCTCTGACTCCTTTGTAAATATTTTCACCCTCCACTACTGTTTCTAGTTTATCACATTTCTTATATTAAAACTCATTCCATGGTTTCAGAAAACCACAGGCCCAAAATGGCATCGCTTAGATTAAGTCCCCAAAATAGTCAACCAAGACTTAAAAACTAACTTAACTGCAGTTTCAATCCTGGAGAATATAAACTTTAAGCAGTCAACATATATTTCCTGGTCAAACCAAGGAAAATTACTGATAGACCCTTTCCATTCCCCTCAGGAGGGTAACCTTTCCTAAACAATCATTCCTTGTTAACGTCTTTTTTTCTTTTTCTCTTCACGTTCTCTCTCTGTTATTTATTTATTTATTTATTTGAGAGTGCATGTACCCATGTGAGATGGTGGTGTGGGGGGGCGATGTAGGGGGAGTGACAACTAGAGGGAGAGAGAGAATCCCAAGCTGGCTCCATACCCAGTACAGAGCCCTATGCAGGGCTCAATCTAATGACTCTGAGATCATGACTAGAGCTGAAATCAAGAGTTGGACGCTTAACCTACTGAGCCACCCAGGTACACCACTAATACATTCTTTTCTTCCGTTTTTTAATTTCCCCTTTTGCTTTTGAAAACTTTTGCTTTGTTTAGCTCAGTGGAGCTTCCCTCTACTTGACAGACAATATGCTGCTTGATTCACACAAATCATTTGATAAAACCAATTAGATCTTCAAACTTACTTGGTTGCATTTTGTTTTTTTAACAGATTTGGAGACAGTGTTAGGTTCTGAAATGAACTTCTGATGGCATTTGGGGAAAATGAGAAGCACAGGAATGATGTCCCATGAAGCCCTTTCAGCAGTTTCCTAGGGCTGTTGATAAATTCCTCTAGTTTTGAGCTTTACTCTTTTTGTGTTTGAACTACTGACCTTAATTGGCTTTCTAGTCCAGGGTTATGGGTCAGTCTAGAATAACAGAAGGCTCTAAAAGAGTACCAGTTCTCAGTCCTTGGTTCAGTCTGTGATTTCACATGGGAGTCCTTTCCCAATTTCCAGTCCACAGTCCCCGTTTACTGTAGTTTGCTGGTTTGTTCCTTTACACATTTCCCATCCCAGTCTCCATTTACTGGTTTAAATTGCTGAGGATACACATGGCCTTTTCTTGGCCAGTCCACAGTAACTTCTTTTGTTTACTTCTGGTATGTTAAGGTGCACAAATTCGTTTGTCTTATTTTGTGTAAATAAAACTTAGCTAATAGGATGCTTAAAATCCAAAGTATTAAGAGCATCAACTTCTGGCACACCTGCTTATCTAAAGGCTAAAAACTATGGTGCTAGGAGCTGTGAGTATCTACAGAAATGGCAAAATTCTAGAATTGCAATGGCCATTGTAAGGAATGTTTAGATAATGTTTAGATAAGACCATTTAAGATGTGCACTTGACAGTAAGGATTCCCAAATTAAATAGAATGGGAAACAGTCAATTAAAACAGGCAATCAGAAGATTCTGAAAAGGTCTCAAAATCCTCAAATAATTTCACTGAAAGGTTCATTGCAAAAGCTAAAGAAAAATTGAAGATCTTAGAGATATCTAAGACAAGAACTTTAAGACTGATATTGAGCCAAGGAAATTAAAGGGATCCTATAAAAAAATGGTTTTTTTCCTTGCTCCTTCTGCTTCTCTTCTGCTAGGATTTGTACCCCCACCTTACACATACCTTAACGTGTGTCCTCCTCATAAAGATCAAAGAGTTAATGATTTCTTTGGAGACTTCCAGCTCACTAGATAATATCTAAAGAGTAACTACTAAAGTTGTCATATATGTTTTCCAAGACCACTGACTCATCAACACCCCTGGCTCCAGGGCATAAGCAATTTAGGCAGAACACGCTACACTTGCTCTTGTCCAACCAGCTCCTGGATGCCTGCAAGGACATGTACACCAGACCAACATCCTCAGTAAAAACTACAGATCCCAAGCAAAGATGAGACTCATGCTCCTTTTCTTCTGAGTCTCCCAGATGCTCTGTCTGTAACTGCTGTCTTCATGTGTTCAATAAACTTTGCTCTTACTTCCTCTCAGCTCCTGTTTAATTTCCATCTTGTACAAAGCCAAGGACACCCTTGGCTGGTCCTATAGGAACTACTCTGGGTCCTTGAACCCAGCCTGCCTGTATCAGTATCACTCCTACTGTTCCCTTTTATCCTCCTTTGAGTAATCATTCTATTAATGAAGCCCATCTGAATTGTTTTTCCATTCTGAAAAGATGACACAACCAAAAACAAAAGTCCACCAAGTTAATGGCCTTATAGACACTCCTATATCTATCTTCAAAGGAGGGCTCCCAAATGGGCCCCTCCCAGAGTTGACAAAACTGAGGGATTTTCTGGTAAATTGCTACATTATTCACTTAAACAGCTAAGGGGAAACTCTGATAGCTACCAGATCTGCAGAGGGGATCCTATAAAAAATGGCAGAAGAAAGCAAAGGGTAAAAATTCTTACAAGAATAATTTCTTCTAAATCTCTGTCTGTAATATTCACTTGAGATTGAAAAATAAAATTTCACCTTGCCATTTCCTTTACAAATCCAAACTCGTTGTTTATTGATCCTTTCTCTCCCAGAAATAACCATTTCCTTCTTATTTGTCTCATTTTGCATACCTGGGTTTGGTTTTCTGACTGTCTGGGACATTCAGGTTGTTGGCCCTTTCTTTTGGTTATTTTTGGGAGTGACTCTGGATTTGGGAAAGACAATATCCCTTCACCCTCTTTGGTAGCCCATATTATACACAAGAGGGGTTATTCAATACTGCTAGAAATATTTAAGACTATGTACCTAGAGGGAAAGAAGAGTATGTAGGATAATATAGTTTGATATATAGATCAGCCTATGAAGTCATTTACATTACAGCCTAATTCTCTGAGGAATTGAGAACAACTGTCTGTCTTAAAAATCTTTTGCAAAGCATAAGTCATCTCTGGAGGCAATTCAGTTTACCCATTCCTTTATCAATCTGTTTATCTCAAAAGGCTTGTAAATTATTGGTTTTAGAAAATCCAAATCCTTCTTGAACAAATTTACATTCTTTCTCTGTCTCTTAAAGCTATATATATTATCATGTCTTTGAAAGGTAAACACAGCTTACAGTGTACCTGAGACTAAAGGAAAATAGAGAGGGGAAAAGAAGACTTATTAAAACACAAACCGCTAAAAAGACTCTTGTGCCTCAAAAGATTGAATCCAGGGACAAATATGAATCTTAAAAATCCTCTCCACAAAGACCCCAAATAGCCAAAGCAATCTTGAGAATGATTGACAAAGCTAAAGATATTACAATTCTGTGTTTCAAGATATATTATAAAGCTGTAATAATGAAAACAGAATAGCACTGGCACAAAAATAGACATAGAGACATAAAGACCAGTAAAAGAGAATAGAAAGCCCAGAAACAAGCCCATGCTTATATGGTCAATTATATGTCATAAAGGAATATCTATGACAAGAAGGCAAAAATATACAAAGGAGAAGACAGTCTCTTCCACAAATGGTGCTGGGAAAACTGGACAGCTATATGCGAAAGAATAAAACTGAAACACTTTCTTATGCCATACAATATATAAACTCAAAATTGATTAAAGACTTAAATGTGAGACTTGAAACCATTAAACTCCTAGAAAAAAACATAGACAGTAATTTCTTTGACATTAGCCATAGAAATATTTTTCTAGATATGTCTCTTAAGGCAAGGGATACAAAAATAAAATTGAACTATTGGTACTAAACTGAAATAAAAAAGTTTTTGCAAGTGAAGGAAACCATCAACAAAATGACAAGGCAATCTACTAAATAGGAGAAGTTATTTGTAAATGATATATCCATGTGGGGCGCCTGAGTGGCTCAGTGGGTTAAAGCCTCTGCCTTCAGCTCAGGTCATGATCTCAGGGTCCTGGGATCGAGCCCCGCATCGGGCTCTCTGCTCAGCGGGGAGCCTGCTTCCTCCTCTCTCTCTGCCTGCCTCTCTGCCAACTTATGATCTCTGTCTGTCAAATAAGTAAATTAAAAAAAATGATATATCCATGAGGACTTAATATCAAAAATATGTGAAGAACTTAGAACAAAATAATCTAATTAAAAAATAGGCAGAGGACCTGAACAAATATTTTTCTAAAGAAGACATCCAGATGGCCAACAAACACATGAAAGGATGCTCAACATCACTCATTATCAGGAAAATGCAAATGAAAACCACAATGAACTAACACCTCACACCTGTCAGAATGGCTAGAATTGAAAGGACAAGAAATAATACATGTTGGTGAGGCTGTGGAGAAAAAGGAATCTTTGTGCACTGTTGGTGGAAAGCAAATCGGTGCAGCCACTGTGGAAAACAGTGTGGAGGTTCCTCAAAAAATTAAAAATAGAATTACCATATGATCCAGTATTCCACTACTACCCACTATCTACCCAAAGAAAATGAAAACACTAATTCAAAAAGATACATGTACCCCTATATTTGTTGCAGCACTATTTACAAGAGCCAAGATATGGAAGTAACCCAAGTGTCCATCAATAGTTGAATAGATAAAGAAGATCTGTACATACATACTGTTTATACAGACACACACCCACACATCATATATGGCGGAATATTACTCAGCCATAAACAAGCATGAGCTTGCCATTTGTGTCAACATGGGTGGACTAGAGGGTATAAAGCTAAGTGAAATAAGTCAGACAGAGAAAGACAAATACCATATAATTTCATTCGTAAGTGGAAGTGAAGAAACAAAACAAATGTACAAACAAGGAAAAATTAGATAAACAAAAAACCAAACCCATATACAGAGAACAAACTGGTGGTTACCAGAAGGAAGGTGGGGGAAGGATGAGTGAGATAGATAAAGGAAACTAAGGACACACTTATGATAAACTATGAGTAATATATAGAATTATTGAATCACTATATTATATACCTCTAATTAATATAATATTGTATGTTAATTATGTTTCCATAAAAAATAAATAAAAGTGAAATAAAGTATTTTAAAAATCTGGAAAAGAACTGGGAAACCTCAGTTACTAGTTTCACCATTCAAATACACCTGAAATCCCAGATTGAAGTCATTCTTATAAAAGAAATCTTATTCATTTTCTCTTCTCATGATACCCTTCCTCCTTTGAAAAACATAAAATAATTTCACTAATTTTTTTCAGCCAAAGAAATTTTGTAAGCATGTGCTCAGTTTCAGTTAACATGAAATATCTTATTTTTTGAAGAAAATCCTCTTCACAAATATTAGTAACTATAAGGTCTTTGCATCTATCTGTGTGTGTCCCTACATATGTGGTACACATGATATATTTTTCTACCTCTGGGTGGTATTGCTAAAATAATTTGTAAAAGAGCACAATTGGTTTAAAGGAAATACTTGTAAGGACTGGGCATTCTACAGCTCTCAGAAAGATGGAAACTAACCCAAATGTTTTTCCAAGTCCATATGATTTGGGAAAATATTCGATATAAAAGTTAGTTTAAAGTTATTTTAATTAAAATAGACATATCTTAAGAGTTATCTGCAGTAAAATTGAAAATTTTTTTTCCTGCGTGACTTTACTTTAAGTCAAATAAATGGGTGTTATCTATCATAAAAATGTTTTTAAGTAGAGGCGCCTGGGTGGCTCAGTGGGTTAAGCCTCTGCCTTCGGCTCAGGTCATGATCTCAGGGTCCTGGGATCGAGCCCCACATCGGGCTCTCTGCTCAGCGGGGAGCCTGTTTCCTCCTCTCTCTCTGCCTGCCTCTCTGCCTACTCAAGCTCTGTGTCAAATAAATAAATAAAATATTTAAAAAAATGTTTTTAAGTAGCTTGGGAGATTGACTGACTTTGATGTCCCATTAAGTTTTTATGGGCAATCTCAGCATAATTGTTAAGAGCAAATACATTGAATAGATGTCAATAATTTTTTTTAATTAGGTATATTTTTAAAATAGAGTCCCAAAGGGCACCTGGATGACTCAGTCAGTTAGGCGTCCAATTTGATTTCAGCTCAGGTCATGATCTCAGAGTCGTGAGACTGATCCCCGGGGTTGGGCTCCCCAATGAGTGTAGAGCCTGCTTAGTAGTCTCCTTCTCTCTCTATGTCTCTCTCTCTCTCCCCCTCTGCCACTACTCCTCCACTCTCTCTCTTCAATTAAAATAATAATTTTAAATAAATAAATAAATAGTCTCCTAAATCTTTCTGATAACCTAAGAACTTAAAGTTTTGCTGAGTTAGGTGAAATGATGAATTCAGTTAAATTTATTTAAAATTCAGATCATTTCCAAATAAGACAAAATATTAAAACATTGCTAAACAGATTTGTCTGCTTTCAGCTTCATATTACAGAAAACTAAAAGATATTTAAGTGTGTTAATGCTACACTGGAAAATTTTAAAAGGCATATGTTTCTTAAAACTATGAAATGTATTCATAAATTTGCAAATCTGAAGTATGCTGGGGCGCCTGCGTGGCTCAATCAGTTAATCATCTAACTCTTGATTTCAGCTCAGGTCATGATCTCAGACTTAGAACAAGCCCCAAGTTGGACTCGCACGGGTGTGGAATCTGCTTAAGATTCTTTCTCTCCCTCTCCTTCTGCCTCTTTCCCACTCCTCTCTCTCCCTCTCTAAATGAAAAAACAAAACAAACAAACAAAAATAATGCTGGTGTAACAGTTCACAATAGCTTGCTATTTAATTTTACTTAGTTAAGGTTGCTAAGGATTAAACATTGTACTTAATATATGCAACTAAAGCTACTGGAAATAATAAGGGAAAACATATCCATAGGCCAGGAAAGTAGTATGTGTTTTCTATGACAGAATGGTTAAGAAATGGAGATATATTTTTTGTTGAGGATAAAGAAAATAATTTTGTCCCAAAGTAAGGCTGGCTGTTTAAAGAAAAACAAACAAACAAATAAATAAACAAACAAACACCAGAATATAAAAAGGAAAGTTATAGAAGGTTTATGAAGAGGGAATCTTAAGCATGCCCAGTGTGGAGCTTGACTTGGGCTCGATCTCACAACCCTGAGATCATGACCTTAGCCTAAATCAAGAGTTGGATACCGGGGTGCCTGGGTGGCTCAGTGGGTTAAGCTTCTGCCTTCGGCTCAGGTCATGATCTCAGGGTCCTGGGATCGAATCCCAAGTCGGGCTCTCTGCTCAGTGGGGAGCCTGCTTCCCCCCTCTCTCTGCCTACTTGTGATCTCTCTCTCTCTCTGTCAAATAAATAAATAAAATCTTAAAAAAAAAAAAAGAAAGTTGGATACTTCAACTGACTGAGCCACTCAGGTACCCTAAAAAGGGAATCTTTGAAAGCAAATTTTAATGGGTGGCCAAGTTGACTAAGATTAAAATGAATTTATTTAGAAATCAGTTTTAATATCAAAAGTAAATTGGAGCAAAATTAGAATTTGGTTTTCTCTTAGTTAAAAGGACTTTTTTTCTTTTTTACTTTTGATCTGCTTGAGTCTTTTTAACTTGGAACATTCCAAAAGATTTGCTAAACTATTAGGCTTATTTGCTCTGTTAAATTATATGGGAAGCATTGTTAAATAAGAAGTAGTACTAAGCCTTCTTTATGTTGTAGTTGTAAGACTGTGGTACAGGTGGATAGAGTCCATTCTGTCTCCACAAAAATGGCCCCTCATTGCCAGACTTTTGCCATCCTGACATCCTTGCAACATGGCCACAGTTTGCTCCTAAATAAAAACATTAACACTGACTGTAAATCAAGTAAATGGGGCTTTAGAAAACCCAAAACAGCTGCTTGGTTCTTCCATGCTTCCTGACAAGCCCCACTTTTAAAAAATTTCTGTGTTCCTTCATTGACCATAGTACATTTAAAATGACTCCTAATATTATACAGATATTAGTGGGAAAACTATAAAATTACAAAAACAGTCTATCAGCAATGTCTGACTTGTCAGAGCCATCGTTCTGGAAAAACAGTTTTAGCTGCCCAGAGGCCTCAGGGCTCTTCTCCC
The DNA here is from genome assembly GCA_004024625.1 of Mellivora capensis. NCBI lineage: Eukaryota > Metazoa > Chordata > Mammalia > Carnivora > Mustelidae > Mellivora > Mellivora capensis. The sequence continues at coordinate 69,298 of PISX010000770.1, read as the reverse complement.
TACACCCTTTGAGTACTTGCTGATGGACTCATTCACCTGCTGCTTAGTATGGATGACCAGTATGTTCCTGTAATTGTATGTATGTTAGATGAGTTAAGGCCTTTCTGTGTTGCAAGACTGATGCCCTCAAAGTAGCAAAGAAACTGTTGGAAAGTGTGTTACCCATTTGAGGTATATGTTCCACAATCTTCAGTGATTAAAGCACCCACTTCACTGGACCAATCACATGAGCCTTATACAAAAACCTTGCCAACTTCTTGGAATTCTATGGCATACAATCTTCTGCCAATCCCTTGTTGACTTCATGCTAGTATGACCAGTTGCTGTAAGTCTCTAATGTCTTATGTTCAAGCCTATCATCAACAGATTAAAAGAGCCTTTCTAGATCCCAACTCAAAGGATACTGCCGGTCACAGTTTACAGCCTGGTGATTAGATATTTTGAAAACATCAGAGAAAAGCTGCTCTTGAGCCCCGTTTGGAAAGGACTTTAGCAAATGATTCTGACCACTAACATTGCTATAAAACTAAAAGGTGTTAAGTCTCAGGTACACATCACACAGCTAGAAAAATGGCTCCACACGACCTCTGGTCTTGTGCGGATGTTGGGGACCTCCAAATCAAAGTGACAAGAAAGAGAAGGAGCTGGTATCAACTAGACTGCTTCCACCCAAGACAACAAATCAAGACTTCATGCTTTAATTGACCATGAGGCCCTTTCTTCTTCCCTTTCCCTTACTCTGGCACACCCTTATCTTTATCTTTCAGATCATTGCTAAGGGGAGTAACCTTTGGAATTTAGAACAAACTTCTGTTTCAGGCTAGGAAAAAATCTAACCATGCCCTTAATGTTCATAAATGAAATAAGACATCTCTCAATTCCCGTAAATTTACATTGTGAGGTTAGAAAGTATGTAACAAGAGGCTTTCATGATTCTGGATTTACTCTTTTTGACAGATCCCTATTTCCTTAGTTAGAAATAAATGTAATAAGTCTAACTTCTTTTCTTTCTTTCTTTTTTCTTTTCTTTCTTTCTTTCCTTTTTTTTTTTTTTTTTTTTTTTGAGACAGATAAAGAGAAGAGAGAGAGGGAGAGGGATGGGGAGAGGAAGGGGCAAAGGGAGGAGAGAATCTTAACCTGGCTCCACACCCTGCACAGAGCCCAGCAGGGGATCACAACCTTGGGATCATGACCTCAGCTGAAATCAAGAGTTGGATGCTTAACCGACTGAGCCATGAGTTAATTAAAAATTAACTTCTTAATTTTTAAAATTATTACAGGATCTGCTGTTAAAGCAATAACTGCGCAACAGAGATCCTTAGACTTCCTGGCCAAAGTTTTTCTTGATAATAAAGTAGCTCTTGGTTATCTTTTACGTGGGCAGAGTCATGCCTATGCTATGACCAACACCACCTGCTGTACGTGGATTAACACTTACGGGGATGTTAACACTTGATTACTTAAGACCACAAAACAAGCCCCTTGCCTTAAAAAGTGACTCCTTCCATGGGGTGTTTCTTTGACTTACTTGACTTTTATTGGTTTGTGTTTGGGGACCATGGATCTTGAAGTGTGCTCTAAACTTTGGGAATTATTCTGTGTATAGTAATCATAATAACTTCCCTGGTGCATTATACTTGTGTGGTGAGCATGGCATGATGTATAAATTTGTCAAATCACTAAGCTGTACACCTAACACTAATGTAACTTTGTATATCAGCTATACTCAAAGGTTCTTAAAAAGCTTCAAATGAGTGTTCATTTTAGCTACTAATCACCACACAAATGATCTCACTAAGACTGGAATGTCAGAAAAGGAACAAAAAGGATAACTGACATAAAGAATGTAAAACTACAGTCATAACTTATAAATATCACAGAGATAAAGCAAAAATATCATGACCTGACCACATATTAATCCCTAACTCACATGTGGCTTTGACCCTAGAGATGTCTCCTCCTTCTCTAAACTTGCTATTCCTTTGGCTTCTGTGAATGCTCACTCTCCTGGTCTTCCTTGTCTTTGTACCCTTCTCTTCTGCTTCAAGCGCCGTTCACCTTCCAGTTTAAATGTGAAGGTTCCTAAGTCAACAACTCCTCTGAATCTAACAACTCTAATGGACTCTGCTTGCATGATTTCATCTACTTGCATTTTTTGAGCCTACTCTAAGTGGATGCCTCCTAAATCTGTACCAAAGCCTGGACATCCTTCCTGAAATTTCGACTTGGGTAATACAATGCCTGATGGACATGTCCACTTGAACATCATCCCTGAATGCCAAGTCAATAAAGCACAAACAGAATTAGCATTTTCTTCTTTATTTTAATCTCTTTTAGTTGGTTATGTCAATCAGTTTCTCAAGTTATTCTTGGCTTTTCCCTTTTCTTTACTATTCCTCCTCCCATGTTAATTCTAATCTGGATACTCTCAGTTCTAATGCTTAAATATTTCTCAAATTCATCACAGGCTTTCCAGTTGTGTTATCACCAGCACAGCGTTTCATCCTATTTTTTTGAATTTCTAACAGATCTAAACTCCTAACCAGTCTCCCTTTTTCCCATTTTGTTCTCTCCAAATCCATTTTCTATACAGCAACAAAAAAGAACATAAATTTTAAACCATCTATATTATGACATCTCAAAATCCATCACTGAGAGGGTAAAGCCAAAGCTCACTACCCCCGAGGTGGGCTCCTGCCTCCTTCTTTGGGAGAGAGGCAACCCTTACACTGTCTGTCTCACACGTTTGACCTCAACAACACAATAATTTATCTAGTTTCTTGCTCTGCCATGCTATTTTTGGCTTCTCCATCTTTGTATGTGCCATCTCCTTTTCTGGAATGCTCTTCCCTTTCTTCCCTCTATATTGCCTCCAACCTACTCCCCTCCACCAAAACAAAACAAAACAAAACAATCCCCTCCCCCCCCAAACCTGGTTAACTCATTCTCATCCTTGCGTCTTTATCCTTGCAGGCTCCTCCACAAAGCCTATCCTGACCTCTTTTCTCCTCCCAACAGTGAGGTACCCCTTTTGACCTCTGGCTGAGGTGACTCCTTGGTGAGGATCCAAAGACTGGGGAAACCAGCTGAACTGACCTTGCCTGAAAAGGTGAGGGATTTTTCCTTTTGCCCTTTGGAGGGATCCTTTCCTCCCTCTCCTTTCTCTTTTAGCTTCTCTGCAGCCTAAATTTAGAATTTCCCAGACAACTGAAGAGCTCTGACCAGAGCAGCTCCCTGGTGTGGTCTGAAGGTCTGAGAGCAAAGAGGTCAGACTGTCCGTGCCTGTGAGGGTGAAGGACCCCTTTCCTCTGCTTTCTCACTCCATCCCCCAAGGTACTGTTCACACCACCCCCCAAGGTGTGGTGCGGCTGGCAAAGGCAGCTCGACCAGGGTGAATCCACACATGTATGGATTCGATTGGGACCCTTTCTTGTTGCTGGCTGACTTTCAGCTACCTTACTTCTTTTGGCTTCCTTCTCATTTTCCTTTGTTTCCATCTTGGTAAACACGTTCCTATGCATCTGAGTGGTGAGTCCTACCCCTATTTTTGTGACCTGGTTCAGTTGCCCAGTGTCTGGCTCTCCCTGTTGGAGGGGACACCCAATAGAAAGTACCACCACTATTTGCTGTGACCCTCTTCTTAGTGACATGCCCTAAAAGAGTTAATCACCCCATATAAGGTCCAGTCCTTTTTCAGGTCAGTGGGATGCCCTGACTGAAATCGTGGCCACTAATCAGAGCTCCATCCCTTTTGGTGGGATTCCCCTTTGCGAGTTGGCAGCTAGTCTTCAAATCCCTTCTATTCCTTCGGACTCACTCTTGGGTGGGGGGGGTTGTATTTTTAAAAACTGGAACAAATCAACCCTCGAGGACTGAGGAAAGAAATTTCTCATCTTTTTATGTAATGTTTCCTGGCCTCAGTACAAACCCTCAGATCAAGAGGTATAGGCTCTCCTCAGGACTCTTTCTTATAATATTATTTTCTAGCTTGACCTCTTTTGCCAGAACTCCTCCAAATGTTCAGAATTCTCATATGTGCAAGACTTTATGACATTGTCCCAAAACATCGGCCTCCTTAAAAACTGTAGAATGAGTCTTGCTCAGTTTCATGGCCCATCTGATCCTGTGAATAGCTATTAAACCTCAAACTCTGAAGTTTTGCTAAGTTAAATGATAGGTTGGATTGAATTCATTGGATATTGAAGTTTTTTCCAAATAAGATAAAATACTGAAACATAAATGACTAAACATAAAGTTTGTCCGCTTTAAGCTTCTTATTGCAGAGAAACTAAAGATACTTCAGTCTATTGGAAAACATGCTTTGTGCTTAATTGATCAATAAATTTGTCATCTAAAGAATTCTTGTGTAACAGTTCACAATTGGTTACACTTAGTTTTCACTAGAAACTAAGTGTTAAAATGCTGTTAAATGTAATGAAGACTGATGGAAATAAGGAAAGCAGCTCTGTGTGTGGGAAAGCAGGAGATGTGTAAGAAAAATACAAGGAATGGGAATACATTTTTGTTGAAGGAAAAAGAAATTAATTTTATCCTAAGAGATTGGTTGTTTGGAAAGAGAAGTCTTCAAACAAAATCTCAAAGTAAAAGAAAATTGTAGAAGATTTGTGAAAACTTTAATGTGGCCAGGATGGACTAAAGTTGAAAGAAATGGTTTTGAAACCACACTGTTATAAGATCGATTCTGTTAAAAGACAAAGTTTTCGTGATTTTTGGTCTGTTCTTCATTTAAAAAAAATATGTAAACAAAAGGTTATTTTTCTCTTTTCTCTCTCCAGAAGACCAAAGTTTCTGTTTTGTTTTTATCAGGTCTTTGATGATCCCTAATCCTGTTTAGGCACATGCTCCATAACTTTCTGAGGTTTTAACAAAATTCTCTGAGATTTGAATTGTAAACGAAGTCTTTTTGACTAATTAGGGCTTTTTATTTAGTTTGTTCAGTTACTCTGGAAGCACTGTTTAGCAAATAATGTTATGCTTTAGGTTGTGTTGTTTGGGTAAATGCTATAGCTATTCTAAGGACTATGTGCAATTCCTAAAGTTTTTATATGTTTTGGTAACGCTCATATCAGATTTTAACCATGTCAATTTTTTTTAGTCTTCTGTCATCTATAGCTATTGTTCTCTTGCAAAATGAGTTTCAGTCAAGGAGATGCATAAAAAGGACTTTTGACAATTACAGGCATATGATATCTTTAAGATCATAAAACTAAAATGGGTGAGAACTTCCAGAAGTAACTAAAAGCTGTATTCAAACTGAACAAGAAAATTAGTAACACAGGACTAAATGAATTAAGGAAGATGAGTATAGTTTTTGTGACTCTTCCCTGAAACACTGGTTCTCTAATGTATGTCCTTCCAGATTAAGGAAACTTTCTTTTAAGATATCCATGATATACAGAAATATGATTAAATATTTCTTTGTGAACAAATTGAAGCATTTAACTTTTGTCTCTACCTGAACCCTCCAGAATTCAAAAAAGTCTCGGTGACTATTCTTTCCTTCATGGCAGTTATAGCTACATGCATAAGTTTAATAAGAATCTGTTCTCCTTATAACAGGACACCATTGGAAACGCTGGTTATATTACCAAGGCTTTCACTGGAATGTCATATTTGAGAGACTTGCATAGACTTGAGATGTGATGAGACAGCTTATAGGAACTAAGGCTGACTTTATGAAACCTGGAGCCATAAGCCCCTTGGAAACTTTGGCCTGATACCTTGCTTACAGCATTACCAGGTGAATAAAGAACGTCACTTCCTGGCAGGTGCAAGAACCTCAGGTTACCTGGGGAACCTCAAGAAGAATTTGCCCAAACCTAGAGGTATTGCAGGCTGGCCTAGAGATGCTAATAAAAGTTCAACCTAGAGATTCCTTCTAAAACGTTCCAGCAAAGCAGATGCTGAAAGATCTATATGATCAATCACTATCCTTGTTGAACTTATGTAAACAACTAGGCCAAGTTTGTTAAAAATGGATTTTTAAACAAATTCGTCTTGATTTGGCTATCTTTGATAAAAATGAGGGCAATTATAGAGACAATGTTTCACTAACAGCTTTGCAGATATTAGATTTTTATACTATTTATCATAAACTAGACTAGATTCTGAATTCTTCTAGTTTCCCCAAATATCTAGCTATGGCTTTCCAACCAAGGTTTCCAATCTTCTTCCATCTCTCAAAGTCACTGCAAACTACAACTGCCCTTGTGCCTGGACTGACCATTGTACTTCTATAGAACATTACCTGAGGTTATTACAATAACTAGAGGTTGTGGATCTTATTTATTTAGCAGATCAGACTTAAAAGATTCTCCTATTGATAAGGCAGGTGACAGTGGTTTTATTGATAGCAATAGTTTCATGGCAAAGGAGATAAGAAAAGCTGGGTACGTTATAGTCAAACTCAGACTATTTAGCCCACAGCCCTCCCAGCAAAAGTGTCAGCCAAAAGTGGAGTTAATATTCATAAATTTCTAAATAGATATGCAGACCATATTCTCCCTAAACTTTATCTGACATTTACTAGCAACACACCCCATATAAATCTGGGACATGTGGTTTATTTAAAGGTGTGGAAGTCGGATACAGCAGGGAATTTGATTTAACACCCAAATGGAAGGGCCACCACTGGGTCATATTATGTACTCCCATGGCCATAAATTTGGGACATTCCTCACAGACTCATATGTCAAGAATTCAACTTGTATCTTCCTTACAGGAATCCAGGGTGCCTATTAGTGCATATTCTTACTCCTGTGAACCTGTAAAAGACCTCAAACTTCTTGAAATCACAATGATGGCTGTACATTTCTTGTCATTCTCTTTTCCCCAATTTATACTGACAATTTCTTCTTACAATGGGCACGACATTATGCTGAACTTCAAAATCCAACAGCTTGCTGGGATTCTGCTTGTCTCAAGCACATCTGGTCTGCCTTGATGGGTCTCCCCATTTCAGGGCAGAGATTGGCATTCCTTATACTATGCCTTAGATATGATCTATGACCCAAATACTGCTCTATTTTGTGATATTTCTTTTTTTAAAAAAGATTTTATTTATTTATTTGACAGAGAGAGATCACAAGCAGGCAGAGAGGCAGGCAGAGACAGAGAGGGAGAAGCAGGGTTTCTGCTAAGCAGAGAGCCCGATGCAGGACTTGATCCCAGGACCCCAGGATCATGAACTGAGCCGAAGCCAGAGGCTTTAACCCACTGAGCCACCCAGGTGCCCCCTTTTTGTGATATTTCTATAACAAAACTAAACCTTAGCCTCTGGTCTATGGTGAACACCACCTGGAATCTCTCAGGCCACAATCAGACCTTTTCATACTCTTAAACCATTACGGTTCTGACTGAATGCACTCACCCACAAATAAATGGGGACCAGAAGATGCCTAAGTTACAAACCCAACTTCTCAGTCTACACTGAATGGAATGTATTAAATCTGGGATGAATATTTATGGCTTACCCCCCAATGGGACAGTTAAGCCAAAAGGCAATTCTATGCTGGGAATAAAGAAACCATACTTATGATACATGGGCAAATAGCACAGGGTAGTTAGATGGCTGTCATCAGAAATATGCTCATAAATCATTGTTCTTCTAGTCACTAATTGGTTTGCTACTGGCTGGACAAGGAGGCCCAGAATTAGATGGCTGGCTCCTAATGGGACCCAGGGGCTCTGCAGCTCTAACCTGCAGCCGCAGCTTCCCCCAGGCTGGACAGGCTGCTGTACTCTGGGGTTTGCCTGGATGCACAGATGCATTAAGACCATTACCAACCCAGCCAATTCTTCAAATTTAAAACAATAGTGGACACTTTCCGTATTTCATTGCTATGGCCACCTAAGACACTTCTTTATTTCCTCTTTAGGACTGGAGGATGTCACTTGGCACATGGACACACTTAATAAGCCGAAGCCCTAAATGACACTCAAAATAGTATTTCCTAAATTAAATACCGAAGTAACACACAAATGTGTAAAGCAGTTTTATAAAGTAGAATGGCATTGGATGTTTTAACTGCTGCACAAGGTGCAACATGTATTGTCACAAAAACAGAGTGCTGTGTATACATTCTAGATTACCACAAATATTCCTGGGTTTCTAACTGACAATACTCAAATTGGTACTCTAAAAGATCCTTCCCTTTCTTTTACTGACTGGTTAAAATCCTAGATAGGGGGAGGGTTTTTGCCAACTATCAAAGGACTCTTATTTGGGCTTCTTTTTCTTCTTGTTATTCTAATAATGTTTTGCTGTTTTCTCCCATGCTTTTCCTCCTGGTGCCAAGGGTCCTTCACCACCATAACGTCAAGCTGAAAGGATCCTCTCTGCTCAAGGGAGACTCCCATATGTCATCAACTCTAGACACAGCTGTCTCAGCCTTCATTCAGCATGAAGCAGTTACAGAAGATAAGACCTTCTACCCTCAGCAATCTTAAAGATTTATGGGTCAAAATTGTTCAGGGGGCTGGAGATAAAAATACATTATATGTTTATAAAAAATAAAAAAATTAATTTAAAAAAATTGTTCAGAGGGGAATGTAAAGGCTGTTTTTGGGCAACCACCTTGGACCATGGAAAGCTGAGTAAAGTAGGAGGTCCCACGCTGACCAGGCTGAATACCAACAGGCCCATCAGACAACCCACCTCAAAATACACATAAGGCCTAGTTGGCCAATGGGTTACTTACATCTACCCAGAAAGGAAAATTCCATATGTTCCCATACCTCCTCACACTCCCCTTTAACTATAGTCCCCCACCCCTGCCTCATAGCAGGCACTCTCTACCTCACTGTCCTGTCTGTCTCTCCCTTGCAGTGTATTCAATAAACTTCTATCTCCTTGGTCTGCCTTGGGTGAATTCTTTCACTGCCCGTGCTGCCAGCCTCCACCCACTCAGGTTGCCCCACATTTGGTGACCTGTACAGAGACCCTTGGTGGCCCCCCACTTAACAGATTACTTTTACAAACCTGGGTCATGTTTTGGTGCCAAGATGCTAACCATCTCATTATTCCCTATTACCACCATGACGGCATATGAAAAATGGCTCTACCACCTAACAATCTTATGGTTAAGATTTGCAATTCTACCATAATACACTTCTTTTTTTTCATTTTATTTCTTTTCAGCGTAACAGAATTCATAGTTTTTGCACCACACCCAGTGCTCCATGCAATGCATGCCCTCCATAATACCCACCCATAATACACTTCTAATAGCACTTTAAAAGTTTACACAGCTCACCCATCCGTATCACAAGTGTGGCAGAATCAGGACTATCCTCTGTCTAAAAGTAAGAAAGCAACTCTATGTCCATTGATACATGAACGGATAAAGAAGATGTGGTATTATATATATATATATATAATATACACACACATACACATACACACACAATGGAATATTACTTAGCCATTAGAAAAGATGAATATTTACCATTAGAAAAGATGAATGGCTAAGTAGTATTCCACACAATGGAATATTACTTAGCCATTAGAAAAGATGAATATTACTTCCATCTAGATGGAACTGAAGGGTATTATGCTGAACAAAATATTATCAATCAGAGGAAGACAATTATATAGTTTTACTTATGTGGACTATAGGAAACAGCACAAAGCATCATAGGGGAAGGGAGGGAAAACTGAAAGGGAAGTCCTCAAAGAGGGAGAAAAACTGTGAGAGATTCTTAATGACAGGAAACAAACTGAGGGTTGCTAGAGGGGAGGTGGTTGGAGGGGTAGGGTAATTGGGTGATGGGCATTAAGGAGAGCACATGATGTAATGATTACCGGGTTTTATATGTAACTGATAAATTGTTGAACACTACCTCTGAGACTAATGATGTACTGTATGTTGGCTAATTGATTTTAAAAAAGAAAAAAGAAAAGAAAAGAAAGGAAAAGAAAAAAGAAAAGAAAGCAACTCTAATACTGACCTGTGGGCTCACTGGATAATCAGAGAATGTCCAAGATAAGAAGGAAGACTAAACCACATGAAAGTGAAGTATCCAACATGTTGCAATCTTTGGGATGAAATTAGAGCAGGTGAGAATTGAAAAGACCGGTTGTTAAACTACAGGATAGATGAGTCATGAGAAAGGGAGAGTGGAATAGAAGTGCTGTGTGGTAAATATGTGTAGTTTAAACACTCAAAAAAAGAAAGGCGTTCTTAAAACATGCAATGGCAATGGCTCAACTTTCAAAGGTTTTTTAGGTTTCCTGAAATCATATGCTCCATCCTTAAGTGGTCTTAAGGGTTGAATAAGGGTTACCTTATTCAAGGCTGTTTTGAAATTCTCCTCGGGGCAATCATGAAGCAGAGCTAAAGACCACTTTATAAGTTGCCAGAATGCCAGTCTACCAAGTAGGATACACAGGGTCTCAAATACTCCATCCCTTTCTGTGAAAATGGAACAATAAAAACCACTTCACTTACCAATGTGCAAAATGATGTTGGACCTTTGGGATGGCCAAATATCTAGAAAGACAAATTTTAGAAACATTTCTTTTCATGTTTCATTTTAATTAAAGAAAATATTGAATTTTTTATTTTCATTAATCATCTGTATTAATATGGGTCCTTAGAGGAAATACTTCTGTTGGTGGAATCTGGGCTCTCAGAACAAATGTGAGCAGATAAAAAGACTTTTTCTCTTTTCTTAATAAACTGCTTCCTTCTATGGGCTATATAGCCTGTAAATATTATAGTATAATGAAGATGGCAAAATGTGTTATAGTGTCATAATGTAATGTTTTTAGATATGAATGTTATATTTGAATTGTCAACATATAATTGCCTTTTACCAAGGTAACTTGAAAAGACTGGTGGGTGGTCATCTGCATGCCTCAGTTGGCTCAGTGATCTGCCTTCAGCTGGGGTCATGGTCTTGGGGTCCTGGGATCCAGCCAGGTGTTGGGCTCTCTGCTCAGCAGGGAGTCTGCTTGTCTTTTTCCCTCTGCCCCTCCACCCTGCTCTTGCTCACTCTCTTCCTCTCTCTCTATCAAATAAATAAATAAAATATATTTTTAAAGATTTTATTTACTTATTTGAGAGAGAGCGAGAGCAAGCAAGTGAGAGAGAGCACGAGCAGGAGGAAGGGGTAGATAAAGCCCAAGTAAATAAAATCTAAAAAAAAAAGAAAGAAAGAGAGAAAGGATTGGTGGGCTGATTTTATCCATGAGCTGGATGACTCATGCTTAGTTGGTCATGAGAGCCATGACAATTAGCCTCATGATTGTTGGAGTCCTTTTGTCTTTCTTAGCCTGTGGAATGACATATACTCTGGTATCCCCATTGCTCTGTTAAACTCTGGTATCCCCAACAGAACCACTTCCTTCTGCTCCCTGGGGATATGCCCACTGTTGGACTTAGGCCACTGTCTCCTCCCTCCTACACTGGCACCACGTGCTACCCTGTGCCTAGAATGGTGGAAGTTGTATTCATTGCAGCTAGGAGTGTCTCCTTATCCAAATGCATATCAGTGTGACAATAAATAGCACTGGCTGGCTTCAGTTTTCCCACATCTAAGTGTGTTTATGCTCTTTGGCAAGGAACTACCTTCATTGGAGGACAAAAGGAACTTTTTGCAGTTCCACTTTTGGAAGCAGTGAGTTAGCTATTAGCTAAAACACCTATGCTTCTGGAAATGAGTCCCTACAACCTGAACACTACTCGTTTGTAGAAATAGCCTATGGTTGAAAGAGAGATGACCATTTGGAGTGGAATAAAGAGCAAATGAAGAATGGAAAGAGGAGTGGGGATATCTGGAGGCTTATCTGGGCTCCTACAGAACAAATAAGGGGTCTAGGACTCAGCCACTCCTCCCTCCAACCTCAGTTGTAGGGAGTTTGTAATGAAGGATTTAGAAAGAGAGGACTCTAAAAGTTTAAAATTCTATAGTTTTATAAATCTTAAGAAGTAGACAACTAATGTGAGTTAAATGTAATTAAGGGCATACGCAATCTTTTTGCAAGTTTCTAACACTATTCTATACATATTGTCATAAAGAATAAATAGAGAAGATTTTGTAAATGCCAATAGTCTGGTTTTTTTCCCAGCCCATGACAAGATCTCTCCAGTTGTCGATTTCTTTTTCCTTTCAAAAATCAGTCAACTAGTGGTTTGAGCTTTAAATATGGAATGACTCAAGACTAGAAATTCTGGTTGCATCAATAGTAAAGAGATGTGTTCCTATAGCCATTCAACTTTTTTTTTTCATTCTTAAAGATCAACCTGAAATCCAAAACTAGGCCAGTTAAATTTAGTGTTGATGTGTCAAACATTTATCAGCAATGGCAGTTTGCTAGAGCTTCTCTGCACAGGTCTGTGGGGATATAAATGTCATTCCAGTGTTTCTTTTATGGTGCACTTAGATGGATTTCAAAACTACTTTGCCATCTGCCAAAGGTCATGTGATGTCAGATCTGGGCCCTGTCATATGATTAGTGAGTGGCTAGTGACATTTAAGGCTTTGGAGACTAGAACCCCTGATAGGTTTCTAACGCTTGAATATTTCCCAGCATGTCCCTCTGCACTTGCAAAGGGAGTGGTACAAATGCATGGGTGCCCATGTGGAGCTGAACTGTTTGAATTACTCTCAGTGACAAGTTTCCAGGATCTGATCCAACAGTCAGAAAATATGTGCTGAGTGCCAGTATGTTCTAAGTGCAGTGCTAGGTGGGAGAGTATGGGGGGGAAGCAAGATAGATAAGGCTTTTGCCCTCAGGTTTTCAGTAGGAAAGGGTAACATTCCTCAGATTGCCATAATAAAGATTTCAAGTAGATTTCTACCAGATTCCTGTGGCAGAAGACCAGGATTATTTGGGAAAAAATACCACTCAAACTTTAAATGTCCTAATCACCACCTATACAACTAAAAGGCCCATTGGCCACAGAAATGTCACAGGACTGATTTAAGTACTTAAAACACTGATGAGGAAGAATCTTTCCTTACCTCTCTAGGAGAATTATCTTGTTCATGCTTCTGTGTTCTCTCTTCTCTCTTTGTCTAGCCCTATTTTTGTCCTCTGCCTAATGTATACTTTAGAATGGAAAAATTAATCAAATGACCTCAGTTTACTACCTCAGTCCTGGAGCCTATTTACCTTGAGAGTTGCATAGTTCTAGATCACATAGCATGGATAGACAACAGAATGTAGGCACACATTCAGACATAAATGATATGTAAAGTGGATGCAGCAAATTTCCCATGGACTTTGTCATTCCTCACCTCTTCTGTTCCCCAGGTGATTTATACAACAGGATGTTGTCCTGAGTAGAAGAGTCCAGAGAACCCTGCCCTCTGTGGACTGGTGTATTGTTTAAGAAATAATCCAAATAGTCTTCAGTTAAAACAAAAACAAACTTACATTATTTACCGTGTGCCAGGCAGCACGAGTTTTCCATGCTTTAATTCATTTAAGCATTACAGTAAACCTTTCGTTACCTCCTCTCTCTGAGGCAGAGAAGTTACTTATCCAAGTAACCAAGAATGGTAGAGCTGGGATACCAACCCAGACTGTTGGACTCCCAAGTTTGTGTCTGTAACTAGTACACATTCTGTCGTCCTAGAGTGAAAAACTGGGAATCTTCTCTGTCACATTTCCCATTCCTCTTGAATTTGTGTCAACCCAGTGGCAATCGTAAAGTATGCCTGGCATCCACAAAAGCTAATCTATCTTTCGTGCTGACCTCCCCCACCACAAGACAGCAAGCATGTTTCTGAGTCACTCATGGTATGAGCATGGGGTTGGAGCTTATGCCTTCTGAAGCATGCCTATCTGGAAGTGAAGTTGTCTAGCTGGCTTTTCCACTGACATCACACAGGGAAACACATTATTAAGGCATCTCTGTAGTTCTCTAACTTCCTTGGAAATGGTGTTATATAAGTGGTTATGAAACATGCCTTGAAACAACTCTTTTTGGTTTAAATAGTTAAAGATGTATTTAAGGAAGTATGTCCGTTTTTAGAATCATTGTATAATGTCTTTCCCCTTAAGTGTGCTTCATAATTTTGATGGTTGAATAGTCAATTGGGTATAATGCTTTTGAAAGGGAAACAATTCTCTGAAAATCATAAACATATTTATATAATCATCTCCTGCTTTCTGACCTCCATGGGGTGCAAATCTATTCTGGCTTATGATATTATTTAAACTGTTTTATATGTGTAAGACTTGCCTTTAAATTTAGTTATTAAACTCCTTAAAGACACATCAAGACATCTGGGGACACAGTAAGTACAATACCTAATAAGTATAGCTGCTGAACTGAAGTGAAAATGCATTAGGTATAAAAATTAGGTATAAAAATTAGGTATAAAAATTAGGTATAAAAATCAAGCCATAGGTAATAAATAAAACTTCAGAATTAATTTTGAAAACTAAAGGTCTCCTTTATTCCACAAGGGACTGCAAGTCTCCTTTTTTATTTCTGTTTTAAAGTTAAAATTAAATGGCCCATCTCTGTGAATATAATGGAGTAGTTATTGTAAAAAGGTTTTTTTTTTAAAAAAAATCAAAGAATAATGTGAGTTTCTGAAAGATGTTAAATACCATAATCAAATATGCTAGCTTTTCTCACAGCAGAATTTAAAATTAATAAAACATTCAGAAATTCTATTCTATTTCATTCTTTTCTATTCTATTCTGTTTTAATCCTTACAAGGAGGGCAGTTTCTATTCCCATTCATGTTGCACCCTGGCTTCCCAACCTCCTAAGTGTAGGCAGCATTGAGAGTGGCCTTTAAAGGAAGGCTGTCTGAACACAATCCAGTTCCTTGTCCATGGCTTTACAAAGAAGCAGAATTGAGCTGGTAGTGTCAGCTCTTACCATCTCTTGTTATGGAAACAAGAACTTGGGTTTTAACTCTTTGGGCTGGTAAAACATGCAAATTACTGATGGAGTCTTGTTATTAAATAGTGCTTTTTGCATTACTGGATCTCCACTTAGAAACTAGTAAACAAATGGCCTTGATGGATGACCAGTGATGGATGACTGTGCAGAGAGGGAGGGCAAGAAGGCCCTAAAGACAGCCTCTCATGAAACATGGCCACACAGTTTTGGAGAGGAGGGAGCTGGAACAAACTTTGCATATGGTAAGGAGTGCATTTTCCCCTTATGCAAGCACAGGCATGGGACAGGGACAGGCAAGTGGGATATGGGTGTGGAAGGGGACAACAAAAAGGTGAATGACAAGCTAGTAGAAGAAAAAAGAACAGACATGCGCAAAGAGACCTGAAGGAATGTATTCCAGACTTCAAGTTTTCTTATCTTTAAAATGAGAAGATTGAATTTTGTCTTGCTTTGATAGCCATTCATAGACGCTAACTCTAGCTGGCTAATGCAAAAGCAAGAATATACTGGAAAGATGCTGGGGTGGTATCCAAAGAAGAGCTAATACCCAGGCCCCAGAAACAAAAGGTACTGGAAACCTAGGTGGATTAGTGAATTTTCTTTCTAGAATGTTGCTTTCACATGATTCAATAACGAAGGCCCTCTCCCCAGCGCCCTCCTCCCCCTGAAAAAGCTCTGTGCTTCTCAACTCAAAAGTCCCAATTTTTGGAAGAGACATCCAATTAGCTCAGGTTGGGTCAGTGGTTCACACCTGGATTATTAATCTATGACTAGGGAGATAGGATCTTAACAGTATAAACATAGTCGTAGGATCCCACTCCAGAGGGAAGTAATTTCTGGAGAACGGCAAATAGATGAGAGCTGAGGGACCATACTATATTCTTCAGTTCCACCTAAAGTTCTACATAAACTACCATAACTCATAAGAATATGTAAATAAAATAAATCTTTAATGATGCAATGGAAGCTGGGTAAGATTGATCAGGAAGGAGTTCTTAGAAAGCAGACAGTTCGAATAGTGCTTTCAAAGGGCCTGGTTTGGTGAGGCCTATTTCAGAGAGTGAGCAGAGCACGCACAGAGGCTCAAGACAAGCATAGACAAGCCATGTTTCAGGAAGAAGAGCTTGGCTAGTCAAAAAAAAAAATTAAAGACCAAAGTTAAAGGGCATTTAAGCAAATTAGGTTAAAGGTGAGCTGATTTGTCGGGAGCATGGGGTTGGGACACAGCCTGGAGGAGAGGAAAAGCAACTGTTGTCATGGAAAGAGCCAGAGTGGGAGCCTGGGAGCCGGCCTCTGCCACGAATCAGCATTTTCTCTGTGGGTAATAAGGTTCTCTTGGCCTTAGTGGGCTCACCTATAAAGATAGCCTACGATTCTACCACTGGCAATTGGGTTTTACTTATTCATTCCAAAAGTATTTATTGAGGGGTGCCTGGGTGGCTCAGTGGGTTAAAGCCTCTGCCTTTGGCTCAGGTCATGATCCCAGGGTCCTGAGATCGAGCCCCACATCGGGCTGTCTGTTCAGCAGGGAGTCCGCTTACCCCTCTCTCTCTGCCTGCCTCTCTGCCTACTTGTGATGTCTGTCAAATAAATAAAAAAAAAATCTTAAAAAAAACACAAACTTGCTATTTATTTATTATTTTTTTAAAGATTTTATTTATTTATTAGAGAGAGGCAGTGAGAGAGCATGAGCGAGGAGAAGGTCAGAGGGAGAAGCAGACTCCCCGTGGTGCTGGGAGTCTGATGTGGGACTCGATCCCAGGTCTCCGGGATCATGACCTGAGCCAAAGGCAGTCGTCCAACCAACTGAGCCACCCAGGCGTCCCACAAACTTGCTATTTAAAAAATACATATTTATTGAGGAACTACTGTATTCTAGGAAGAACTTTAAGTGCTGACGGTTCAGCAATGAACAAGACAAAGTGTCTTCCCTGATGGAACTACAATCCCAGCTGATAAAGCAACCATCAAAACAGTGTTTGATTCAGACTTGTAATGATGATAAGCCTTGCAGTGTTTCCTTGCTCCTGCATTTCCTGCACGTACTTCCTTCCCAGAGCCACTTCTTGGGGCTACACTGTTCCTTTGCTAGCTCTCCTTGCCATATCAGATGGTATTATCCTTATCACAAAATACTTGCCAGACTTATAAATGGAGTGTTTGAAGAGTCCCAATAATAACCCTACTCTTTCTTTTCCAAGTTGTGAACCATTGAAGAAATAAGACAAGAGTAAAGCAGATGGGAGTCCTATGTGATTCCTTAGTTACTGGCAAATGCTAGGGCATGGCTTATATTTGCTGTGAAGAAATCCTTTTGACAGTAAGCCCCAGAATTAGACACATTGGGTCAGTTCAGGCCCTCCTCCTGGTGGCCTGCCCTGTGTGGCTTCCTGATGGAGGAGAGAGCAGAATGCATGCTTCTTACTGACAGCTGGTTCCCAGGCAATGGAGAAAGCCTGACTTACACACATCCAGTTCCTCTCCCAATTCACAGCCAGTAAGTTGCTCCTCCTCCATGAACTTATGGATTATATATTTTTATCTATTTTTTGACTTCTTTTCTATCTGGATAAAGGAAGAAAATTTTATTCCACCTCCCCATCAGAAACAGGGAAGGGACAGGGAGCCCATGAAACATTGCTTGTGTGGCACTGTTACACCCACGCCTGACTACAGGTATTCCTGGGGTCCCCTGTTTAACACTCATAACTACTATTGCACGGCCCATTTTGGCAAGTTGTCTAGGCTCTTTGTATACTGTTTTTGTAAGGCCTGGGGGTCTCTGGTGAGTTGTCTACCAAACACTTGGAAATTAGGAAGATTGCTACCATAAGAGATCAGACACAGGCATATCATTTGAAAGACAAAAATTTACCAAGCCAGCAGTACTTGCTGACTGAGTACTGACTGAGTAAGTGGCTAGGCCTGGGCCGTCAAATATGAGATGACTATACGTGGTGATTTCAGTTTAATGAAAATGAAATAAAATAAACAATTCCATTCCTCAGTGTCATTAGTCACTTTTTAAGTGCTCAACAGACAACGTGGTTAGTGGCTGTCATGTTGGACAGTGCAGATGGAGGACACTTTATCATCACAAAGAGCTTTACTGCACGGGATTCATCTAGAAAATCCCCATTAGTTGATTGAAGAGTTAGTCGGTCCTTGATTAACCTTTGAAGTGCAGACAATGGAGAGCCATCCAGTCAAACTTGGGTGGTGAGATTACATCAATCTGGGTCCTTGAAGAAGACAGATGGCACACTTAAAGGGTTAATTGAAGAGAGTTCAATAAACAGATCTTTTACAAAGTTGTGTATTGGGCTGAGTAAACCAACAAAAGATGGTGAAGCACCTGGAAGCTTTGCACACGGAGCAGCCATCAACTGTCCTGGTGATGAAAGGTCTGAGAGGAATGACATCCCTGGACCTGACAGGCACTGCCAAACTGAGGGCCCTCCAGTGGGCTGCTGGGGAACCGCCCTGACTCTTTCTCTTCCTGTTCTTCAGCCGTCCTGCAGGTGTCTCCACTGGCCTCCAACTGGAAGGGCAAAGAGCACTTGGGGATGCAGGCTGCCAAGGCAGACACATGAGACACAGAGCAGGACAGACAGGGAAAATGGAAACAGAAAGACAAAGGGGAGGGATCAGTTCACCTTGCAATTGTTGCCCAGCACAGAGGGAGATTTGGTCTGGCTAAGAGTGGTGTGAATTTCCCATGTGGCAGTCCTAATGGGGAGATGGATTGCCAGACGGTGGCAGTGATGCTACCCATGGTTTATCTTGGTACAGAGAGAAGAATACCCAATGCATGTGGTGCCTGTATCTGTTCATGGGGCAGGTTTCCCTCTCACTGTAATGACTATATTGGCAGTTTTGAACACTTGGCCAGGTGTTTCTGAGCCTTGGACCAGGTGGGGAGACAGCACATCTCCTTGGCTTGACTTAGGAGGAGTGTGTGTGCAGTCTGACCTGTTCTTTGCAGTGGCCACTTGGAGACAGAATGTTTGCTGTCATTGAATCAGATTGGTTTCCAAGACATTCCTAAAACATTCAAGAAATGTTTTTTTTTCTTTTTTAGCACTATTTGCAATTAAGAAAAAAATTAACAAGTGAATAAAGACAGGGGTATCTGAATGGCTCAGTCGGTCAAGAGTCTGACTTGATTTCTGCTCAGGTGGTGATCTCAGGGTCATGGGATTGAGCCCCCTATCAGGCTCCGAACTCAGCAGGGAGCCTCAGCAGCTTGAGATTCTCTCTCACTCTCCCTCTGCCCCTCCCCCTGCACACACACACACACACACACACTCTCTCTCTCTCTCTCAAATAAATAAATAAATAAATAAATCTTGGAAAAAAAAAAGTGAACAGCGACAGGCCAAAACTTCTTGACATTTAATATGTTTAGTTGAATCACCATAAAGTACGCTTTTATAACTCAACTATACTTTGCTTTTACTTTCCTTTTATTATAGCAAGAAAATTGTAGAACAGTTACTAAGGAGAAAGTCACCTACTATCCTAACTTGAAAAGTGTAATTTTTTTAAACATTTGCTTCTCAACTTTTTACTAGGTGTACCAATAAAGACTTATATTGTGCTCAGTTCCTTAATGTGATTTCCTGTGCAGTAATTTTACTATCTGCATAATATTCCTTCTATGATATACCATAATCATTCTCCATTAGTTAGCAGCTAATAGCTTCCATTTTTTTATTATTAAAATTACTGCAGTGAACATCTATGAGCATGTGGTCCTCTTATAGTTTAGATTATTTCCTTAAAATAGATTCCCAGAGATAGAATTATGGGCCAAAGGGCTTCAATATTTTTATGATCTTCATACCTATTGCCAACATGCTTTCCAAAAGATTGATTGTACAGCTTCACAAAGTCACCATTGATATAGGAGGTAGTCTGATTCCTCAGAGCTCCGCCAGAAGGGAAATTGTATTAACTATACAAATTAACTACGGGGAAAGTTATGTTATTAAATTCAGTCTTGCATTCAAGAAGTATATCTATTGTTGGGGCGCCTGGGTGGCTCAGTGGGGTAAACCTCTGCTTTTGGCTTAGGTCATGATCTCAGGGTCCTGAGATTGAGCCCCACATTGGGCTTTCTGCTCAGCAGGGAGCCTGCTTCCCCCCCCGCCCTCTCTGCCGGACTCTCTGCCTACTTGCGATCTCTTCTGTCAAATAAATAAATAAAATCTTAAAATTGTTATACTTGTTATTGTGCTATATACATATATATTATGTATTTATAATATTCTGCATACATCTAGCTTGAGGAGAATCGGTAACTCTAGGGGCAGGAACTCTTGGCAGCCCTGTATGCTCCCCAGAAATCCCCACATGTGGCATGGCCTATCCCTACAAGACCAAGATTTGGGGACCAGCTTCAGAGAGCAAGGATGCTTAGTTTCATGGCCTGCACGTGCAAATTCACTCCTATAACCTGCCTAAGGCATCTAAGACCCCCAGACTACCCAACCCTAGCAGGTCAGCTTCCTAGAGCTAGGGCTTCCCCCAATTGTAATTCTGCTGCAGAGTGGGGAAGGTCATTTGAGTCAGAGCCCTTACGGACCAATGCTGGGAGGATACATGAGCCTTGGTGGAAGTCAGGTCTTACAGGTGTCCCTCAGCAGAATTCCTGGCCAGGCTAACAAGTTCCTTGAAATATGGTTTTTGGTGAAAAAGCAACTGTGTTTTATAATGGGATGGATTTCACACATCACTGTGAGCCCCTAGATGCCCCTATGGGGGCCCAGTCCATCTCCACAAGTCCCAGATATAGAAGACCACCCCAGGATGCCTGCACATGGAGTCATAGTAGGTTTCCCACATACAGTTTGCTTCAGGTATCAGAACCTCTTGGTCCTTTAGACAGTGCCTGTCCTTGCTGACCAAGCCATCTTCTGGAAACAGTCTTTCTCAGAACTGAACCACTGGTGAAGACACTTGAATTGTGGCTATCTTCAGACCCTTAGGGCCCTTATGGGACCAGGGTCCTGTCTGGAAAATGTATTTCCCAGGTGTCTCCCATACCACATAGCCCTGGTCAGGCCCAGAATAGCTTGTGAGATCCTATGAAATCTGGCATCAGAGGAAAGGGCTACTCTGTTGTAGAGCAGAGCGGAGCCTGGCAGCCCAGTGTGTCTCCCAGCAGTCCCTACCTATGGCTCAGCCTGTACCTCCATGGCCTTGAACCAGGGACTGATCCTAAAGAGCCTGGCTGTAGGATGGGAGCCATAGGAGCATGTGCACTATGATCCCTGTCCAACTCCCACCCTCGTGTATCCAGGCCTGAGTGAACAGCCCCCTTCCCCCCCAGCCCCATAGGCTGTCTTCCTAGTGTTGTGGTTCCCTGCACTACACTCCTGATGCAGAGTGGGGGAAGGTCTTTGAGTCAGACTCTATTGACCTGTGCTGGCAGGATACATGGGGCGTCAGTTTCCCCAGGTGTCTCTATCAGTAGAATTCCCAGTGGTACCGGCATGGCAAGGCTAAGGAGTTCCTTGAGATCAGGGTACAGGGAACTGAATTTTGGAGCAGGGTGAACCTTGGCATTGCTGTGAATCCTGCAAAAGTCCCTGGGGGAGGGGAGGGCAGGTCCATCCCTGCCAGTGCTGGATCCAGGGTGCATGGATGCTGAGTCACCATGGATGGATGGCATGGGCACAGATACTCCACCAACCTACCTCCAGGCATCTGGACCCCTTGGTCTTCACATGGGGCCTTCCCTCACCCACCAGGCCATCTTCCTAGGGCAAACTTTCCCCATGTGTCATTGATGAGGACATTTGAATTGTGGTCACTATCAGACCCTATATGGCCCTACCATTCATACAGGGCTAGGCACCGGTCTGGCAGTCATAATTCCCAGGTGCTTTGTTTTAGTGGCAAGTTATGTTCAGCGAAGTGTTCATCTTTCCTAACAATTTATTTAATACAGGTTCAATGTGGGAATTTCACAAACCAGTAACATACAGGATAACGTCTCTTACTAAGCCAATAAAGAAATGACAAGTCCAAGTCAATCACAGATTAATAATACTGTTGTTCCAGGCAAGGAAAGACTTAAAGATTAAAGTCCAAATTTAGCTGAGGTGTACCTTTATGTGATTTGGGAGAGATAGCGTAGTCAACCAAGTCCTGATGTCCAGCTGCCAGTGTCAAAGGAAAAGTCCCCTGTTGCAAGAGCGTGTTGTTAGCAAATGATGCCACGGGGATTGACAGGAAAGATGATATTCTTCAAAGGGCCACTGTATAGCTTTTGCTGATAAAATAGGTGTCTCTCCTGCTGCAGGAGCCAATTCCCCCAACATCTCCCCACACCCCACCCCACTCCTGCAAAAACAAAAACAAAACAAAACAAAACAAAGCAAAACTCTAAATGTCCCAGATCATTCTCCAGAGTGGATGGAGCCCAGGAGCAGCTTCAACAACCCAAATTAGTCTGTTATAGAGTCATCACAAGCATGCCTTGCTTTTAAACAAAAAACAAAAAACAACAAAAAAATTTTTTTGAAACAACAAAACAAAAACTAGTACTAATCACTTTTCTGACAATACACAATTACTCAAATTAACTAATACTGAGAGAGGGAAGGGGACCATACCTATGGGCCTTGTCTCACATGAGTGCATGTGGGTAGGTACAGGGCATTTGTCATTATTGCAAAAACGAATTTTAATCTTTAATCTTTAGTTTGGTTTAACGTTGCTTTTAGGAGGACGCTGACACCAGCTGTGCGGAAAGGGCTCTGGAGAGATTTTCACAGCAGCACACACCTGCGGCTGTACTCCAGTCCAGCGGTCTGCAGGGCAGCCAATATTGCTTGGTCGAATACATTCTTGAGGCCTTTCTGTGCGAGTGCAGAACACTTCACATACTTGACCGCCTTCAGGTCATGGGCCAGCTTTTCAGCAGTCTCTGGAGTGATAGGCTTCAGTTTGTTCTTGGCAAGTTTCTCAATCGTAGAGGGGTCATCTTGGAGATCAGTTTGGGTCCCAATAAACAAGAAAGGAGTCTTTGGACAATGATGAGTTATCTCAGCTTCACATTTTCAAATGAGGATGGAGAGACAACTGAAAAACAGACTAGAAATACATCTGTTTGTGGATAACTCAGCGGTCGTAATCTGTCCTAATCCTCTTGCCCTGCAGTATCAAAAGGCCCAAGAGTATATGACTCACCACCAATCAAAACTGTCAATGCATAGTTATCAAAAACAGTCGGTACATACTCAGATGGAAATTTGTTTGTTGTGTAGGATATCAGGAGACATGTTTTACCCACAGCATCATCGTCCACAACAACACACTTAATTGTCTGCATTTCTGGAACAGCATTGTTTCCACTTAAAATACTTCAAATTCGATGATGACCTCAGCTTCTCTGCCAGGGCGTTGGCAGCACTCAGTTTTGTGTTTCTTTTTCAAGATTTCTGTCTATTCAGGGTCTTTCATGGTTCCATACAAATTTTAGAATTATTTTTTCTAGTTCTATGAAAAATGCTGTTTGTATTTTGATAGGGATTGCTTTAAATCTGTAGATTGCTTTGGATAGTATGGATAGATTTTAACAATTTTTGTTCTTGCAATCCATGACCATGGAATATCTTTCCATTTATTTGTGTCATCTTCAACTACTTTCATCAGTGTTTTATTGTTTTCAGAGTATGGGTCTTTCCCCTCCCTTGTTAAGTTAATTCATAGCTATTTATCTTTGGTGCAATTATAAATGGGATTGTTCTATTAATTTCTCATTCTGCTGCTTCTGTATTAGTGTATAGATATGCAATGGATGTCTTTGTATTGACTTTGTATCCTCATTGAATCATACTGAATTCATTTATCAGCTCTAATAGTATTTTGGTGGAGTCAGGGTTTTCTATATAAAATATCATGTCATCTGCAAATAGTGAAACTTTTATTTCTTTCTTACCAATTTGGGTGCATTTTATTTATTTATTTTTTAAATTATTTATTTATTTGACAGAGAGAGAGAGACAGCAAGAGAGGGAATACAAGCAGGGGGAGTGGGAAAGGGAAAACAGGTTTCCTGCAGAGCAGGGAGCCCAATTCAGGGCTCAATCTCCAGGACCCTGGGATCATGACCTGAGCTGAAGGCAGAGACTTTAACCCACTGAGCCACCAGGTGCCCCGGGTGCATTTTATTCCTTTTTCTTGTCTGATTGCTGTGGCTGGGACTTCTAGTCCTATGTGGAATAAAAGTGGTAAGAGTGGACATCCTTGTCTTATTCCTGATCCTAGGGGTAAAGCTCTGTTTTTCCCCTTTGAATATCATGGTTGCAGTGAGTTTTTCATATATGGCCTTATTATGTTGAGGTATGCTTTCTCTAAACTTAATCGGTTGAAGTTTTTTATCATGAATGGATGTTGTACTTTGTCAGATGCTTTTCTGCATCTAATGAAATGATCCTATGGCTTTTATCCTCTCTCTAGTTGATGCAGTGTATCATGTTGATTGATTTGTGAATATTAAAACACACTTGTATTCGAGGAATAAACCCCACTCTACTGTGGTGAATTACTTTTAATATATTTTTGGATTTAATTTTCTAATTTTTTGATAATTTTTTCCTCTATATATTCATCAGGAATGTTGGTCTGTTGTTCTCTTTTTTTGTAGTGTCTTTATCTGGCTTTGGTATTGGGGTAATGCTGGCCTCATAAAATGAATTTGGAAGCTTTCCTTCCTCATCTATTTTTTGGAATGGTATGAGAAAACTAGGTATTAACTTTTCTTTAAATGTTTGGTAGAATTGCGGTCCCTGGTTCATTCAGTCCATAGAGCATGAGACTTTTGATCTCAGGGTCATGAGTTCAAGCCCCACAGTGAACATGGAGACTAGTTAAACAAACAAACAAATGTTTGGTTTAATTCACTTGTGAAGCCTTCTGGTCCCAGACTTTGGTTTGTTGATTATTGATTCCATTTCATTGCTTCTTATCAGTCTGTTCAAATTTTATATTTCTTCCCAAATCAGTTTTGGGAGTTTCTGTTGTTTCTAGGAATTGATTCATTTCTTCTAGGTTTTTCAATTTGTTGGCATATAATCTTTCATAATACTCTCCTATAATCCTTTGTATTTCTGTGGTGTTAGTTGTTATTGCTCCTCTTTCATTTCTGATTTTGCTTATTTGAGACCTCTCTTCTTTCTTTCTCCTTTCTTTTTTTTCTTCCTTTCTTCCTCCCTTCTTTCCTTCTTTTTTTTATAAGTCTGACTATAAATTTCTCAATTTTGTTGATCTTTTCAAAGAACTAACTCCTGATTTTATTGATCTGTTCTATTACTTTTTTAGTTTTTATTGCATTTATTTCTGCTGTAATCCTGATTATTTTCTTCCTTTTACTGGTTTCAGGTTTTGTTTGGTCTTCTTTTTCTAGCAGCTATTAGGTTTGGTTGTATACTTGAGATTTTTCTTGCTTCCTAGGTAGGCCTATATTGCTATATACATCTCTCTTAGAACAGCTTTGCTACATGAAAGATTTTAGAATATTGTATTTTCATTTTCATCTGTCTCCATGTATTTTTTAAAAATTTCCTTTTGATTTCTTGGTTGACCCATTCATTGTTTAGTAGCATGTTATTTAACTTTCCTTTGTGTTCTTTCCAGATTTTTTCTTGTGGCTGATTTTTAGTTTCATAGTGCTATTGTCAGAAAAGATAG
Source organism: Mellivora capensis (assembly GCA_004024625.1). Classification (NCBI taxonomy): domain Eukaryota; kingdom Metazoa; phylum Chordata; class Mammalia; order Carnivora; family Mustelidae; genus Mellivora; species Mellivora capensis. The sequence goes on along the minus strand of PISX010000770.1, from coordinate 43,709 downwards.
ATGGTATGACTTCAGTCTTTTAGAATTTGTTGAGACTTGTTTTGTGGCCTAACATGTGATCTATTCTGGAGAATGTTTCATGTGCATTTGGAATGAATGTGTATTCTGCTATTTCAGGATGGAATGTTTTTAATAAATCTGTTAGATCCATGTGGTCCAATGTGTCATTCAAAGCCACTGTTTCCTTGTTGATTTTCTTTTCAGATGATCTATCCATTGATGTAAGGGAGGATGTTCATGTCCCCTACTATTATTGTATTTCTATCAATTTATGTTTGTTAGTGGCAACTTTATGTATTTGGGTGCTCTCACATTGGGTGCATAAATAGTTATAATTTTTATATCTTCTTGTTGAATTGTTCCTTTTATGATTATGTAGTGTCCTTCTGTGTTCTTCTTACAGCTTTCACTTTATAGTCTATTTTGTCTGATATAAATATTGCTATTCTGTCTTTCTTTTCACTTCTGTTTTAATGATAAATACTTTTCCACCCCTTTATTTTCAATTTGTATGTATCTTTAAGTCTGAAATGAGTCTCTTGTAGGCAGCATAGAGATGGGTCTTGCTTGTTTATTTATTCAGTCATCCTTTGTCTTTTGATTGGAACATTTAGTCTGTTTACATTCAATGGAATTATTTGGGTATGCATTTATTGTTATTTTGTTACTTGTTTTATGGTTGCTTTTTATAGTTCTTCTCTGTTCCTTACTCTCTCTTCTCTGTTCCTTACTTCTCTGTTGCTTGCTCTCCTTTCTCATGGTTGATTGGCTTTCTTTAGTGATATACTTGGAATCCTTTCTCTTTTTGTAGTACTAGTCCTAGTTTTTGATTTGTGGTTATCATTAGGTTTATATGTATCATCTTATGTATGTAGTAGTCTAAATTAAGTTGATGGTTGCTTAAGTTTGAACCCACTCTAAAAGCTCTAGATGTTGACTTCTCATCCCCACCTCCATTATATGTATGTGCTGTCATACTTTACATCTTTTTATTTTGTGAATACCTTGACTGATTTTTATAGATATTCTTAATTTTACTGCTTTTGTGCTTCCTGATTTTCTTACTCTTGCTTATGATCCTTCCTTTCCACTCTAAGAATCCCCTTTAACATTTCCTGGAAGGCTGGTTTAGTGGTGATTAATTCCTTTAATTTTTATTTATCATGGAAACTCTATATCTCTTCTCCTATTCTGAAGGATAACCTTGCTGGATAAAATATTCTTGGTAGCAGGTTTTCTTCTTTCAGCACCTTAAATATGTCATGCCCTTCCCTTCTGGTCTGCAAAGTTTTGGTTAAAAAAATCAACTGATAGACTTATGGCATGGCCCTCCTTGCATGTAACTGCATTCTTTTCCCATGCTGCTTTAAAAATTATCTCTTTATCACTAATTTTTGCCATTTTAATTACTATGTGTCTTGGTGTGGATCTCCTTGGGTTGATTTTCTTCGGGGCTCTCTGTGCCTCCTGGATCTGGATTTCTGTTTCCTTCCCCAGATTCAGGAAGTTTTCAGCTATTATTTCTTCAAATAAATGTTTTGTCTCCTTTTTTCTCTGTTTATTTCTGGACTTCCTATAATGCAAATCTTATTATGCTTGATCCTGTTGCTGAGTTCCCTTAATCTATTCTCAGTTTTTAATATTCTTTTTTTCTTTCTCCTGTTCAGGTTGATTGGTTTCCATTACTCTGTCTCTCAGGTTGCTAATCCATTCTCCTGCTTCCTGTAGTCTATTCTTTATAAATCCTCCAGTTTATTTTTAATAAATAATTTTTATTGAGCTCTTTATCTCTGATTGGTTCTTTTTTTTTTTTGTCTTCTATGTCATTGTTGAAAGCCCACTAAGTTCTTCCACTCTTTCCTCACATCCAGTGAATAGCTTTATGATCACTTCATTAAATTCTCTATCAGTATAGTACTTATCTCTGGTTCATTTAGCTCTCTTGCTGTGATTTTGTCCTGTTCTTTCATTGGGAGATATGATCCTCATTTTGTCCAACTCTCCAAGTCTCTTTCTATGTGATACGAAAGTCAAGTCAGCTGCATGCTGCTCTTGAAAGTAGTGGACTTATGAAGATGAGATTCTTTAGTGCCCTACAGGGCAATGTCTTCTGTTCACCAGAAACTGGTGTGTCAGGGGTATCTCTTATGTGTGTTGCATGCACCCTACTATTGTGGTAGTGCCACATTTGCTCTCAGTTCAGTTATCCACAATGGTTCACTTTGCCTATTGTGGACAGGGTTTGGTTCCTCTGTTGTTAGTGGGCCAGTCTGGAGTCACTTTGTGCTTGAGTTGGATCAGACCAGGCACTTGCCAGAGCTGCAGTGGCACCAAACTGCAGGGCACTCTCACTCTGTTGTCCCCTGAGAGGCTTTCATTGATGGGTGAAGCCAGCAATCAGACCAGATGCTTTCTTCTCCCCTATCCCAGTGCTAGGGTAGCAGTCCAACTGCTGTGTGTGGTTATCTTTCCCTCTCCCTGGGGCAGGAGTCACTCTAGAGTGTTGGTGACTCCTGTCAGGGCTGCTTGCACAATTCCATGCTTGTGGCACTGCTTTAAATGGACTCCTGCCTGAGGCAGTTTGGAGGGGACAGGTCTGCAGGACAATGTGGGGGAGGTGTATACTGTTAGCAAGTGAGGTGGACAATGTTTAAGCTGTACTGGTTCCATCAAGTGTCTATGTATATAGGCTGGGGGACAAGGAAGGGAAATGGCAGCCACCAGCTCTTTTATTCTTGGGGAAGTGTCCTAATGATCCCTGCCCTTCCATCATACATTCTGTAATTATTAAATAAATTTCCTTTCCATACACCTATGATTTTCAAACCGCTGCTTATGTTTTATCAGTGAGACTGTTTCTTTTGATGACTCTTTAAGGGGGGGGACTCAGTTTCCTATCCCCCTCCCACTCTCCCGGAGCCCACTGATTTTTAAAGTTCAGGTATTAAGCCTGACTGATTATAAGAACTCATGTAGTTAAGCCCCTATGGTTTTCAAAGCCAAGTGATATGGGGATTCATCTTCCCAGTGGAGGTCCACGATGCCTGGGGTGTCTGGGGTGAGGCCTGTTCCTCCTCCTTCTCCACGTTTATGGTTTCCCTCCCTCTTGGGGAGAGTCTAGGGTGTCAGTTTGCAGCCAAATCTCAACTGTTCCTACTCTTTACCATGTGGCCTCTTCTCTACATGTAGCTATGGAGAGTGTTCTGCCAGGCTTTGGGCTATTTTCTGAATTATTTACACAGATTACACAGATTTACACAGATGTGTATTCACTTGTATTCATTGGAAGAAGTGAACTTAGGATCCTCCTAGTCTGCCATCTTCCCTGGAAATGCTCAGCTTTTCCTCCATTTTAAAACCTGACAAAAGCTGGAGGCCTCAGATGTTCCACACGAGCCACTATATGGGGTCGACCATGGCCTACTGGTGCCTTACCTGGGAACTGAGCCTACGTAGCTTGGCTGCAAGGTTTGGAGAGCCTGGCACATATACAGCCTGCTCTCTGCCTACCTCCTGCCTTCAGGTTTCCAGCACCTCCAGGCTTAGGAAAATAGGGCTGTCTTAGCCCAGAAGGCTGCCTTCCCTTAGCTTGTGCTGCACTAGGGGCACACCTGTTGCCAAGAGGGGAAGCCCATGTGAGTGAGACCTGTTGTGACCCTTTGCCCAAGATGGGCTCAAGGTGTCTCTCCTGTGTTTGGCAGGGGAGGGAGTCTGGTACCCCAGAAATCTGTTAGGAGCCAATATCCCAGGCAAACCCAAGATAATGAAGCCAAGGGATTCCCTCTGAGAAAGGGTATGGTGGAGTGGTGTGGACCTGGGCACTACAGTGAGTACCCCACAAGTCCCCATCATGAGACTGGTCTATCCCCACATGTCCAAGTCCCATGGACTCAGCTGAGGCCACTTGAATGTTGAGGCTCTGGGGCTGGTGCATGCATCCCGGGCATCAGATTCCCCTCAGCCTGCTGGGTTGGTACTGCTCTCCCTCACCAGTCCTTCCTTGTGTCATCATTGCTCTGTACTGACCCCTTGAGGATAAAGAGGTTTGAATGGTCATTCTGGCACACCCCATCAGGCCTACCTATCCTTATTGGACAAGGAGCCTGTTTGGCAATGGTGATTTCCAGGTGTCTCCCATCCCACCTAGTACTGCTGGGATCTAGCTTCAGAGGGGCCAACTGTTCTGGATGGGAGCAGGGTGGACCCTTTTGCCCCCAAGGGAGCCCCATAAGCCCTAAATGTGGCCCAAACAATCCCTACCTGGCCCTGACCATGGGGCTGAAGCCAGGGAGCCTGGCTCCCACCTCAGGATTACCAATGCAAGAGTGATGCCCTCCACATGCACTTTCTGGCCTCAGACATGCCAGATGGACTGAGGTTCACACTCAGTTGTGGGCACAGAGGAAGGGCCAGGATAGCCTATTATCTCCCCTGGAGCCAGGCATCCTGTTACTGCACTCCTGGAGCTGCTGGGAAAAGGCCATTTGAGTAAGAGCCCTGGTAGCCCAGAGCTGGTGGGGTAGCCAGGACTTCTGAGGGAATCAAGTCTCTCAGGTGTGTCTCATCCACATACTTCCTGGCCCTACCTGAGAAAGGCAAGGTTCAGGATTGCCATGCCATCTGTCTTGGGCAGAGCACAAAAATGGGTCTCAAAGCAGTATGGAATTGGGCATAGCTATGAGTGCCCTGGAAGTCCCAAGAAGTGACTTAGTTTACCCCATATCTCATAATTAGGGTTGAATACCAGGTTCCAGAATGCTGCTCACAGATGTAGAGTTAGCTTAGGCATGCTTATCTTTTGGCATTAGGCTCTTTTGGCTTATTCAGTAGGACTTGCCTTCCTGCCAAGCATCCCCACTGTGGGCAGCATCCCCACTGTAGTCAAGTCTATTCCTACACATCCCTGAGCTGGGGACCAGTCTCAGGATGCATGGATGCTGAGTCACACTCCCTTTTGCATGGATCATTCCCTTCTGTGCACCTGCCCTCAGATATCCTGTACCTGTTTTCATGGATAGGGGCTGCCCCTTACCTAGTGAGACCATTCTCCTGGGGATAGAGTTCTCTGCATTTAACTCTTGGTGGGGAAGCTGGAAAAGTCCTTTACTCCCATGGTCCTTGTGAATGTCTGGGAATAGGGGTCATTCTAAGTAGTCAAGCCTCTCTGGTATCTGTTGTGCTACCTTTCTGTCTTACTGGCATGGCATGGCTCCTGACATCCCACAAGATATGTACAAAGGGTAACTGGCATCTCTGGTTTAGAGCAGGTTGGACTTTGACAGTGTGATGTGTCCCCCAGACCTCTCTGCTGGTCATCTTCCCTATCCCTTCCCATCCTAGACTCAGGGACAGATTCCAGGGAGACGGTGCACTGAGTTGCACCGTATCTCTTTATGGAGTTCATTCTCGGGCACCTGCACTCTGGCTCTTTGATCTGGCCTAAGCTCTCTCACATGGACATACATACATAATCAGATGCAGGAACTAAGAGGGTGCTTGGACCATGCACTGTTTCCTGTCTTATTTTGGATAAGCTCTCTGATCAATAAGTCAATAAGATAAGCTCTCTGATCAATAAGCACATGCCTTCCATGTGCTTCCTTACTATTCGCCTCTATTCTTCCTGTCCAGCACACCCTGTATACTTGCTCAGCTCACAAGCCAAAATGAAGTCATAACACTTCACAAAGGCAGATAATTAAAGCTCAATAACCCAATGCCAGAGCTACCTATTGTATCCAGGCATGGTGAAGATTTATGCTACCTGGATCATGTATGTGTTGATTAGGTCACACACAATGGAATCAGACTGTGGGGAGCCTCAAACTTACAGCACACTGTCTGGTGGTCAGAACTGTGGAACATCCAAAATGAGTGTCACATAGTATGTGAAAAGAATCTTGGTCCTTTTGCAGTGTGTGTGTGTGTGTGTGTGTGTGTGTGGGTGTACACACCTGCACATGTGCAGGTTGTGCGTGTGTGTGTAGGTGTACATAAACTCACATATCCACATATATGAACTAATAAATGTGAGTTCTAAGCATGTTTACTTAGCATCATCCTCCAGTTTTAGGGGCAAACTGCGTTATTTTTGCAGGATGGTGCTTTGCTGCTCTGGGGCCAAATGAAGAAGGAGTTGGTATTTGTGATGTTCCTCACTTGCCCTTAGTTCTGCTTTGCTGCTTCCTGACCCTTATGTCTTGTTCCCAGCCCATGGTTAATGTACACATGAACATGGCTCCAAGGTCTGAGTTGTAGAATCCCAGAACAAAGAAGGACCTCAAAAAAATCACTTGGTCCAACCCTTTCCTTTTGAATAGATGAGAAAACTGAGTCTAAGAGAAGTAAAGTGACTTGACCCAGGTTAGTCAAGGGCAAAGCCAGCCCTAGAACCAAGGTGTCCAAGAAGAAAGCTTTTAGATAAAGGGTCAAAAGATAAGGGTAAGTCCTAGCTCTGCCTTGTAGGAGGTGCATGGCTTAGGATAAAAGTCACATGCCCTTGCTCATTTCCATAATTCTTCTAGCCACCACTGTTTACCCAAAAGGCTGTTGCAAAGACCAAATTAAATAATGGATATGAGACAGGGCTTTAGATACTGTTAAACTTCCTATCAATGTAAGATTTTTACTATGTCCAGCCAATGATGTACCAAGGTCAGCCTTGTGTGTAGACAATAAGAAGATACATTTGTCTGTAGAGAATTTTAAAGTAATTATAAAACTGACTAAAAGTTAGGTTGCTTTTTGTTTTTGCCATGTTTGGCAATTCTAAATAATGTTAGTAATAAGATATTCTTCCTTGAATTTTTTTTTCATTTTGGGGCAGGTTTCTGGCTTATCCCAAGATTAAAACTTTCCTAGGTATAAAATAGCTGTGTCTTCACTTGCCAGGCCACCCCTGGGAAATAGTGGCTTTCCTTTTCCCCTCCTCAAAACCTATTAAGCCCATCATTTTTTGTTTTTATCTGGAGTAGTTCCTAGAACATAATAACTTCCTTGTACTTATTTCAAACAAGACTTATTGATCAGAGAGCTTGGCTTAGAGCCTCTTGTTGGCATACAGTATAATATTTATTCATTGTGAAGTGGGCCTGTGGGTTCTACCATCTTGCTTTTGCTGTTTTTGTTTAATGGGCATATATTTTCCATAAAATATTTGTACTACTATTCCTAGCCATGTCATAAAGCTGTCTAGCTGTGCTCTGGCTTTAGAGATAATATGTGTAGACAGTTAACACAGTGGTACCTAGATGGAGAGCAGTAATCCATTTTCCTGCCTTCCTACCTCCCTCTCTCCACTCCTTTCTTCTTTTGGCAGAATTTTTTTATAGGTTGACCTCCCATTTGCCTAATATATGTAGGCAAGAGAATGGGGTTGGCCAATGTCTTTTGCATATTTGTTTTTGCAAGGTCACCACATTCAATTTATTAAAGTTGCATAAAATAAAAAGTTCTTCCAGTAGGCGGCACTGTAGGCTTCCAGAGGATCTGGGAGCCCCTGGCTCCAGAAGTAATTGCCCATCCTACAGTCAGAAAAGAAGTCTTACTTTCTGGGTTTGTTCAAGGACAGAGTCCCATGCTCAGGATTTCATCCTGGACTCCAACAGCGTTGTTGTGTCAACCTGTTATAGACAGGACAGTCGGTACAAACAGCCTTCCTGAAGTACTGCAATCCTGAAGAAATAGAAGGACGAGTTAGCCAAAGTGTACATGGAAAATAATCCTGGTGAAACACCATAATGTTAGCTTTATATATGCTGTGTAATGGAAACTAGACTGACTTAAAGGGCAAACAAACACATGAACCAAGGAAACCAACTAACTTAAGTTTAAATAAAGTGTATGATAATGCACTGATTCTTAAGCAGAGGTACTCATCAGAATTTCCTCACAGCTTAAAACAAAACAAAACAAAATTCTTTGCTCCCACTCCTGAATGCTCCAACTGGATGAGTCTGGGTAGGATCTGAGCCTCTGTGTTTTCTTAAGTTTCTTAGATGATTCCAAAGAATGATCCCAGTATTAGCACATGCTACAAAGTTCATCTATATTATTCTTCACCCTCCAGTTAGTGTGATATAATGGGAAGACCATATTACATCTAGTGTGCTTTCAGTTTTCTGAATTAGCTTGCTCATCTATAAAAAAGGTTAAGCTGAAGAACTGGACTAGTTCCTCAAACTGAATCCAGATATTAGCTATGACTGGGTGCCTAGATCAGATCTCCACATCACCCCTTCCCCCAAAAAAGCCATGGACACAATGCTGAATGGAGAGATGTCACTGTTGAGATCCATATTCTCCTTAGTAATCAATTACAATATAGAGATGTCTTTTCCCTAGGGCTGGTAAGTATTAGGAAGTTGAGCCTTTGTCATGACATAGTCTAGGAAGTAGCAAATGAGTCTTAAAACAGTGCTCCTTTGGGTCACTAATTATTTAATGATTTGGGACTCAGAGATCCCTCAAAGAAATAATTAAATCAGTTCACAGTAGGAGGAAAGTAATATATGGTCACTAATGATTTGGTTTACTCTTTTCGAGAGAAGAGTCAAGAAGAAAAACTCCCTAAAAAGACATTGAACCTGAACACTGGAGCAGACAGTCTCCTTGGGAACCTTCCATCTGATATCTGAAGAAACAATAGCCAGAACTTCTGTTAAAACTTGTCACCTTGTAAAATCCTCTAGTTCCCACCTTTTCTCAACTTCTCCCACCTAACATCCTCTTCTACATCCTTCAAGAGGGAGACAAAGGTCGGCTCCTCTGTGAGGCCTTCTGTCTTTCTTGGGCATTTTGGTCCCACTTCCCATGGTCATGTATGTTGTAAATATATCTGTCCCTTAGACTTCAAGTTCCCTGAGCACAGGAACTCTGAGCCCTTCAAAGTAGAATTAACTAATTGATGATGGAAGATTAATGGATAAGTAAGGTTTTCCTTATGTGAGGGGAATATGGGTGGCAATTTATGGAGTATATCTGAAATAAACATAACCCCGTCGCCCCATACCTCCCAGTATCTTGTGTATCCGCCAAACAGGTATTGAATTTTACCAATGATTTATTTGGGTTAAACATTGCCCATGCCTGATGGCCTTTTAACAAACTAAGTGTCCTTAGGAAGGATGAGACCACTCCCTTGGAGTAAGTGTGATTACCAAATCTTTTTTTTTTTTTTTTTTTAAATCAGGCAGAAGGTAGGATTCAGGCTGGTTCAGTGACAATGACCTGGGAGTGCAGGATTTGAAAGAGAGGTGTCACCTCAGGATTCTGAAAAGGACCAGCTCTGGGCTAAAAGGATGTCCTACAATGGAGGACATATTTTGGTACAAGGAAGTATTGCAGCTGGATCATGAACAAGTAGAATGTCGAAGCTGCAAGAGAATCTAATCTTTCATTTCATATAAGCAGCAGCTGAGGCCCAGGGAGAGGAAGAATTTTGCCCAAGTTCAGCAAGAGGACTTCACAATCCAAATGCAAGATATCTTTAGTAGTGATATAAGCAATGTCCTCGTGCAGTCCTTGGTGCTACTGGCAAGGCAACATTCTCAATGCCAGAGCTCTGCTCCACCTTCTACCAGCTGCTCATCAGAATTCTCCAGGACTCTTTCTTAAAAACCAAGGGATGATATTTTTAACATGAATCTGCATTTTTAACAAATGCTCTCAGGTGAATCCTATGCATAGCAGTTTTGGAACTACTTGTCTATGTTATTAGGACTTTTTATACAGTTAATTGTAGATTTTTTTGTTGTTTGTTTAGTTTTTGGTTTTTTATTTTTTGTTTGTGTGTGTATGTGCGTGTGTATGCTTAAAAGAACCTTAGACATAGCATTAATCCTCTTATTTTTTTTCCTTTTAGTTACAGAAAAACTATACATTACTAACCACAGTCCACTTTCATAAAAAGAAATACAGAAATTTTAAAAAAGACAGACTAAGAAGTCATTGAAAAAATAAACTTACTAATGCCACATTTTAGTGTTTCCTTGGCTCCTTCACTTCTCAAAAGAAGAAAACCAATCTGTGGAACTGAGTGACTCTTCTCAAAGACAAACAGGTAGTTTGTGACAAAGCTAAGCCTAGGAATCTAAGCCCTCTGTTACCACTAGCCCAAACATATAGGACTATATAAGCTTAGAGAAAAGTCTTGTGGGAAGAGACAATACTGTTCACAGTGCTTAGCACTAGAGACTGATTTCTGATGTGGACTTTCATTTTATACCTATCTGTATTACTTGAATTTGTTCCAGTTATAAGCAACGGAAAAGCAACACTAAATTACCTGAAAAAGGAACACTAAATTACCTGAAAAATCCTCCTACTTCAAAGACTAGACAATGTTGTAGTGCATATTGCAAATAGCCCTTCCAACACAGAGCTGAGCTTGCAGAAAAGAATGAGAAATACTCATGTGCTGAAAATCAGGGTGACTTTGCCTCATGCCACAGCTTCTCTGGGAGCATCAGCCTGAGACAGAAGAAGAAGCTTCTGCCCACAGCACGCAGAGCTATGAGTGAGCCCCTTACATAAGCCAGGTCTGGGTGGGCTGAATGCATACAGGAGAAGTAGAAGGTAAGCTATTTCTGCTGAAACTCAGGGTAGGAAAATTCTCCCTGAGAACTTGCAACTTGTGATTTATTCAAGTAGAAGTATATTTTATTCAGTTAAATTAAAAATTAGTAACAAAGGTAGAACTTTTAAAAAATGCTCTATGTTTGGAAATTTAGTCATACATTACTCAGTAAGCATTGGTTGTTTTTTTTTTAAAGGTTTTATTTATTTATTTGACAGACAGAGATCACAAGTAGGCAGATAGGCAGGCAGAGAGGAGGGAGAAGAAACAGGTTCCCTGCCGAGCAGAGAGTCCGATGTGGGGCTCGATCCCAGGACCCCGAGATCATGACCTGAGCCGAAGGCAGAGGCTTAACCCACTGAGCCACCCAGGTGTCCCATAAGCATTGGTTTTAAAAGGAAATACAAACTTATAAGTGTTTATAATTAAAGGATAATGTAAACACTACAGGTTAAGAGATGTGGAACAGCTGAAGAAATACTCTTAGGTAAAATTATAACCTTAAATATGTTTAACAGGAAATTAAAAAGATTAAAAAATACAAGCTAACTTTTCAACTGAAGGGTTTGAAAAAAGAACAATGGAACAAACAAAGAAACATCTTGAAAAGAAACAAAAATAAGTGCACAAATTAATGAGATGAAAGAAGAAAAATACCAGCAGGGATTAACAAAACCAGCAACTGGTTTGTGGAAGATATTAGCAAGAAAGGTGTATTAAGGCAAAAAGAAAGAAAATGCAAGTATACAAAATACACAATGAAAAGGAGAAGTAACTATAGACACTTAAAAATTTAAAGATTGTTAAGAATGAATATATACTGGGACGCCTGGGTGGCTCAGTTGGTTAAGGGGCTGCCTTCGGCTCAGGTCATGATCCCAGCGTCCTGGGATCGAGTCCCACATCGGGCTCCTTGCTCGGCGGGGAGCCTGCTTCTCCCTCTGCCTGCCACTCTGTCTGCCTGTGCTCACTCGCTCTCGCTCGCTCGCTGATAAATAAATAAAATATTTTAAAAAAAAAGAATGAATATATACTAATGAATTTGAAAACCAACCTAAATGTAAAACATAACATGTAAAATGTGTAAAAATTGACATAAAGAGAAATTTAAAAGTTAAATAGACCAGAACTTCTGGAAAAGATGGTGGTATAAGCAGATCCTAATTCACCTCATTCCACAGATACAACTAGATAACACTCACATCAGTGTAAGTAACCTGAAAATGACCAAAAGATAGAACTGATCCTCCACAGCTAACTGTAGAGAAGAAACCAAATCAAAAAGGATAGGGAGGGCAGAGATGTAGTCGAGAACCAAACTGAGCTGTGAGAGAGACTGTCCATGGTAGGGAGGGACACCACAAGCATGGAGGAGGGGGCGGTGAACAAATCTCATCCTAGTCACCCTGTCACCCCAGAAATTGGAAAACCTGCACTGGGAAGATGAATTCCCATAACATTTGGCTGGTTCTTTGAAAAGATGAACAAAATTGAGAAAGCCAGACTTAGGAAGAAAGGAAGGAAGGAAGGAAGGAAAAGAGAGGACTCAAATAAGCAAAATCAGAAATGAAAGAGGAGAAATAACAACTAACACCAAAGAAATACATGGAATTATAAGAGAATATTATGAAAGATTATATGCCAACAAATTGACAACCTAAAAGAAATGAATAAATTCCTAGAAACAACCTCCCAAAACTGAATCAAGAAGAAATACAGAACTTGAACAGATTGATTACCAGTGATGAAATAGAATCAGTAATCAAAAACTCCCAACAAACCAAAGTCTGAGACCAGAAGGCTTCACAGGTGAATTCTACCAAACATTTAAAGAAGAGTTATTCTTCTCATGCCATTCGAAAAAAATAGGCGAGGAAGGAAATCTTCCAAATTCATGTTATAAGACTACCTTTACCCTAATATCAAAACCAGATTAAAATACCCCTCAAAATGAGAACTACAGGCTAACAGGTCCAATGGACATACCATAAAAATCCTCAAAAAGTAGGAAAATAAATCCAACAATATGTTTTAAAAAATCATTTACCACTATCAAGTAGTATTTATTCCTGTGATCCTGGTGTAGGTTGATATTCAGAAATCAATCAATGTTATAAGTCTAATCAACAAGACAAGATAAAAACCATATGATCATTTCAATAGATTGAAAAAAAGCACCTGACAAAGCACAACATCCTTTCATGATAAAAACCCTCAATCAGGTAGGTTTAGAGGGAACATTCCTCCACATGATAAAAGCCACTTATGACAAACCCACAGATAACATCATACTCAATGGTGAGAAACAGAGATTTTCAATTAGGATCAGGAACAAGACTAGGATATCCACTTTCACCACTTTTATTCAACATAGGACTGAAAGTCCCAGCCATAGCAATCAGACAAGAAAAAGAAATACAATGCACCCAAATTGATAATGAAGAGATAAAACTTTCACTATTTGCAGATGACATGATACTATATATAGAAAACCCTAAAGACTCCACCAAAATACTTCTAGAACTGACTGATGAATTTAGGAAGGTTGCAAGATACAAAATCACTATACAGAAATCCATTTCACTTCTATACACTAATGCAGTAGCAAAAAGAGAAATTAATAAAACAATCCCATTTACAATTGCACCAAAAATAACAAAATACCTAGGAATAAACTTAACCAAGAAGGGGAAAGACATGTACTCTGAAAACTGTAAACATTGATGAAAGAAATTGAAGATGACACAAATGAAAAGACATTCCATGCTCATGGATTGAGAGAACAAATATTGCTAAAATGTCCATACTATTCAAAACAATCTATAGATTCAATGCAATCCCTATCAAAACCCCAATAATATTTTTCACAGAACTAGAACAAATAATCCTAAAATTTGCAGAGAACTACAAAATGTCCTGAATAGCCAAAGCAATCTTGAAAAAGAAATGCAAAACTGTTGGTATCACCATACCAGATTTCAAGATATACTACAAAGCTGTAGTAATCAAAGCAGTATGGTACTATCTCAAAGACACATAGGTCAACAGAACAGAATAGGAAGTCCAGAAAGAAATCCATGGTTATACAGTTAACTAATCTACAACATAATGAGAAAAAGTCAGTTTCCAAGAAATGGTATTGGGAATTCTGGGCATCTGCATGCAAAGGAATGAAATTGGACTACTTTCATACACCATACAGAATATAAACTCAAAGTGGATTAAAGATTTAAGTATTGGGGCACCTGGGTGGCTCAGTGAGTTAAAGCCTCTGCCTTGGGCTCAGGTCATAATCTCAGGGTCCTGGGATCGAGCCCCACATTGGGCTCTCTGTTCGGCAGGGAGCCTACTTCCTCCTCTCTCTCTCTGCCTGTCTCTCTGCCTACTTGTGATCTCTATCAAATAAATAAATAAAAATAAAATCTTAAAAAAAAGACTTAAGTATCAGACTTAAAACCATAAAAATCCTAGAAGAGAGAACAGGCGTGATTTCTCTGACATTAGCCATAGCAATTTTTCTAAATATGTCTCCTGAGGCAAAGCAACAAAAGCAAAAATTAACTATTATGACTACATTAAAATAAAAAGCTTCTGTACAACAAAGGGAACAGTGAAAAAAAGAAAACAAAAACAACCTAGAGAATGGGAGAAGATATTTGGAAATGGTATATCTGGCAACAAATTAGTATCCAAAAATGCATAAACAACTTCTACAACTCAACACCAAAAATCCCATATAATCCAATTTAAGAGTGGGAAGAAAACATGAACAGACTTTTCTTCAGAGAAGACATCCAAATGATTAACAGACACATGAAAAGATGCTCAACACCATTCATCATCACGGAAATGCAAATCAATACCACAATGAGATATCACATCACATCTGCCAGAATGGCTAAAATAAAAAATATAAGAAACAACAGGTATTGGCAAGGATGTGAAGAAAAAGGACCCTTTGTGCACTGTTGGTGGGAATGCAAACAGGTACAGCCACTGTGAAAACAGTATAGAGGTTCCTCCAAAAATTAAAAATAGGATTACCATATGATCCAGTAATTCCACTACTGCATATCTAACCAAAACCATGAAAACAGTAATTCATAAATATATAAGCACCCTTATGCTTATTGCAGCATTATTTACAATAGCCAAATTATGAAAACAGCCCATGTGCCCACAGATAGATGAATGGATAAAGAAGATGTGGGATATATATATACATATATGTATATATGTATATATATAATGGAATATTATTCAGCCATAGAAAAGTGTGAAATCTTGCCATTTGTGGCAACATGGATGGACCTAGAGGACATAATGCTTAGTGAAATGAGTCAGTCATAAAAAAAGAAATACATATGATTTCACTCTTACGTAGAATTTAGGAAACCAGACACATGAACAATGAAAAAAATGAGACAAACCTAAAAACAGACTCTTAAGTATAGAGAACGAACAGGTGGTTCCCAGAGAGAAGGTGGGTGGGGGGATGGGTGAGATGTGTGAAGAGGATTAAGGGTGCACCTCTCATGATGAGCACTGAATAATGTGTAGAATTGTTGAGTGACTATATTGTACACCCGAAACTAATAAAACACTACATATTAATTATACTGGAAATAAAAAAATTGGGACGCCTGAGTGGCTCAGTTGGTTGGACGACTGCCTTCGGCTCAGGTCATGATCCCGGAGACCCGGGATCGAGTCCCGCATCAGGCTCCCAGCTCCACGGGGAGTCTGCTTCTCCCTCTGACCTTCTCCTCGCTCATGCTCTCTCACTGCCTCTCTCTCAAATAAATAAATAAAATCTTTAAAAAAAAATTAAGTAGACCACTAAGTACACAAGATTTTTAAAATGGATTAACAAGCTGTCCCTCTCAAAGGATAATGTACATACACTGTGGTATGTAGCCTCTTACATGTGTCTCAACAATCTCTCTCTCTCTCTGGGATTCATACCCTGTGTAATCAATTCCTTGCCCTTGAGGGTGGGCTGGGCTTTCTAGTTGTCTCCTAACAAATAGCATATGGCAAAGTATTTGGATGTCACTTCTGGGTTTAGGTTGCAGAAAGACTGTGACTTCCATCTTGGTCTCTCTCAATTTCCTTCTCTCTCTCTTTTCGCCCTGTCTCTGGGTGAAGCATGACAGTGTGCTGTGAGTACCTTTATGGAGACGCTAATAGGCAAGGAACTTATGTCTCTGGCCAATAATCAGTGAGGACCTACGGTTTGTGAACTGACTGGGTTTGGAAGTGGATTTCTGAGGCCAAGAGCGAAGGACTGAACCTGGAAGCAGCTTTTCCCTCAGGAGAGCCCTGACTGATGCATTGACTGCCATCTTACAAGAGACCCTGACTCAGAGGCACCCAGCTAAGCCTTGCCCACAAAAAGTGTGACATAATAGATGTGTGTTTTATGTCTCTAAGATCCGAGGTTGTTACATGGCAAGATATAACTGATATGTACACAAACAGAAGTTGGTTTTACCAATGAATTCAATCAACTTTCAATGAATATTTTCTATCTTATAAAACCTGTTTCAAAAAATAGAAAAAAAAACCCTGCCCATTTCATTTGTGAAGCTAGCATTATCATTTCATTAATGCAAACATGAACAGATCAGAAGTGTATAATTAGGTAAGTGATGAAGAATGCATACTCCCTAAACAATACACCAGTCAAGATAAAACATTTCTGTTATTCCAGAAAATTCTCTCATGCCTCCTTCTAGTCAATCTCCTTTCTCATAGGCAATCACTAATATCATGGGTTATTTCTGTTATTCTCCAAATGGAATTGTATATTTATGTACTCTTTTGTGCATGGCTTATTTTGCTCAATGTAATGTTTATAAAATTAAACA
Source organism: Mellivora capensis (assembly GCA_004024625.1). Classification (NCBI taxonomy): domain Eukaryota; kingdom Metazoa; phylum Chordata; class Mammalia; order Carnivora; family Mustelidae; genus Mellivora; species Mellivora capensis. Next base: position 27,263 of record PISX010000770.1, on the reverse strand, counting down.
ATGTACCCCTCTCTCCCTTATTAATGCCAACTTTCCTCCATTCTGCACACCCATCTATACTCACAAATCCAAAATACCATATTAAAACAAGGTCAGATAGTCTACCCAACTGAAAAACTGATTAAAGTTGGTCTTTTAACTACAGATTAATGACTAGGTTAAAGATATACAAAGAATTAAGATAATCTAGTGGCATAAAATCAGGCTGAGAGGTATGAAATCATTAGAGCAGGTTATAATTTTCTATCTTTCTATAGAGCATAATACCATGATGAAATAAAAGAGGCTGCATGAATAAGGCTGTGGTCAAATTGTACTAAATAATTTTGTCTTTGGTATATATTAAACTAGTTTATTTATATGTCAAATTTTATCTAAGATTTATCATATGGGTATGTACAGCCCCTTGTAGACTGTTCTTTTTTGTAACTAAAGTATTGTAATTTTTAAAAAGATTTTATTTATTTATTTGATGCAGAGAAGAGAAAGAGAGAGAGAGCACAAGCCGGGAGCAACAGGCGCAGGGAGAGGGAGAAGCAGGCTTCCTGCCAAGCAAAGACCTTGACGTGGGGCTCGATCTCAGGACTCTGAGATCATGACCTGAACTGAAGGCAAAGGCTTAACTGACTGAGTCACCCAGGCACCCTAAAATTTTGTATTTTTACAGACCATTTTTGAGGGAGACACTGATCATTGTAATTAACTAATAGTAATCTTGTGTCATTTTAAAATAATCATGCCAGAGATGGCAAGTTGTGGGCAGTAAGGGTACAACTCCTCCCCTTCAATACACAAGACAATGTTATTAATCCATCTCACCACTTCACTGCTCTGAGCCAGAGCTGGTCTGTGAATCCTTCTCAACCAATTACTCTGGGCAGCCGCCATCCATCTATTGGAGATGGCAAAGGAGTGGAAACCTATTGAACTATTCAAATAACCTCTTAAAGAACATGCTATTCATAATAATGTATTGAGATAGAGAATGCTACTTTATTAAAATAGTGTAGTGTAAGAGTGTAAAGACAAAAGGGACTTTGGAGTCTAAGAATGTTGGGTGTGAATCCTTATTCCATATTTAATTTATCTCATGGCCTCGGCAAACCACACCTCTTCTTCAAAAGAGGAATGATCACTGTTATCTTACTGATTTTTTTGCAAGAACGTAGACATAGATTTTTAAAGTGCTGGCAAATAATAGGAGTTCATTCAAATGGTGCCTATTACTCTTATTATACTGGAAATATCACAGGTTTTGAATCAGGTGACCTATATTTTAATCTTGGCTCTGCTCCTTTACTGTGACTTTAGACAACTTGTTTCAATCTATTTCCTCATGGGCAAAACAAACAAACAAAAATCATAACTGCCCTGATGGGTTTTTGCAAGGATCAGTGTTAATACATGGAAATTACGCAGAAATTAGTTACAGCTTGACCAATGATAGCTTGATTTTAGTGTTACTGTCATTACTATTCTTCCTTCCTCCTTCCCCCAAAACTCTGGAAAATGAGAAAAAATGTGCCAGACTCAGTTGATGGGGCAAAGGTGGTGAGGGCATAGAACTTGGAGAGCATCCAATGACTACAATTGGTATTATTGTCTTTTTTGAATTTTCCAGCTCTTAATTTATATCTGAAATTTAAAGGCAATATAATAGCAAAACTTTAAAAAGATGACTATTTATTAACTACATATAAAGATTTTTTTCAAATACTGATTCAACCATAATAAGCAAAACTCCAAAGAAAGATTAAGCCATGTCATTATGTGTATGAAGTAATAAGTTGTTTTTTATTCCAAAAAATTTGTTTATCCAATTTATTATCCAATAATAAGTTGTTTTTATTGCTGTATTCCAAATAATTTATTTAACCAACAAATTTGCATTGCTTTCATTTTTAGTTATGTTGCATAAAGCTGCTATAAACATTCCTGTACAAATCTTTTTGTAGACATGTTTTCATATTTTTGGATAAGATAAATTCCTACAGGGAATTACTGAGTTATATAGTAGGTATCTATTTACCTTTATAAGAAACCCCCAAACTATCAGTTTTTCAAAGTGGTGAAACAATTTTACTTCAGCCAGTAAGTAGGAAAGATTTGTTATTCTACAACATCACCAATATCGCTCACCTAATTACACACTTCATATGTGGTGTTGTCTGTCTTTTAAATTTTAGTCATTATAATGGATAGTGGTATCTCACTGTGCTTATAATTTGCATTTCTTTAGTGACTAATGGCAGCATATTTTCATGTGTTTTTTTGCCATCCATAGAACTTTCTATGTGAAGTTTACTTCAAGTCTTTTCCCCATGTTTTACATTTGGGTTGAAACAACCCAAATGTAAGGACTTATGAGTCCTTTATATTTTGAATATTATGTATTTTCTCTCAGTCTGTGGTTTGCCTTTTTGTTTTCTTTATGAGGAGCTAAATTTTAAAATGTTTATAAGTTCATTTATTTCATAAAGATCAATACCTATTTATAATTCAATTTTTTTCCTAGTAAATTATAAATACAACAGAACTTCTTTACCTTGTTTTGGATTGTATCCAAAACCTACAGCAAATATTATACTTAATGGAAAAACTTTGAAAAAAATTCTCTTTAAGATAAAGACTGCAATCCTCAGTATAGATCTGGCCAATATTACAAGAGGAAAAAGAGGTATAAATTGTGAAAGAAAAAGAGATAAATTGTTACTATTTGAAGATTGTATAATTATCCATTTACCTAGAAAATCCAACTGAATCAAAAATAGAAACTAATAAGAGTTCAACGAAATTGACAAATAAATATCAATGTACAACAACAGCATTCCTTACACCATGAATACAAAACTAGAAAAATATAATAAAGTGTCATTCACATAGTAACAAAAATGTATAAAGTGTCCAGGAACTAACTAAGTTATTCAGACAGTGTCCCAGGAGCAAAGAGATTGAGACACTCAAATTTGATAATTAGAAAAGAGATGATTATGGTGATGATGATGATGTTGATTTGGTAAAACACTTTGGAGCTTGTAATACCAGGCAGTGATTGCTATTCTTAAGTCTATAAGTTTTTGAAGTTCTTATTTTGCATTTTTATCCAAGGTGGTTTATTTCTTCCTGTGTTTTTGATTTTGGATTGTGAGTTCATGTTTCTTAGAAATTGATTTGCAAAAAATTTAGAAGACAAGGATTTGAAAATACTTTCCATCAGTGTTTGGTTTTGATAGGCACCTGTCAGACTAAGACTTCCTTAGACTAAATTTTAACTTTTTCTTGTATAAATACTGTGATTTCTGGCCCCAAACTCATATGTGAGCTGTCTGCGATTAGGAATTCTGAGACGAGGATTGTTTTATTTTTCTTATTTTCTCCCTCCACTCAAAGCCAGGGCTTATCCAGGCAAATATTCTTACCATCTTTGTGTGCATGACAGATTATTGTTATTCCTATTTTTTTTTTATTTTGTTTTCTAGTTTACCCACTGAGGATATTCCTGTTTAAGACTGAATATCTCCAAGAGTAGCTTTCTGACCCATCTCACACCTTGGGAGAGCTCAGTCTTGTCTCTCGTCTCCAGCAACCACAGGCTGTCAAAATGCATGGCAGTGCTTCCTCTTCCATGCAGTCCTTTCTGACTCTTTCAGATGCTCATCACCCCTGAGATCCTTTGACATTTTGATGCTTAGCAAACCCTGGTACTCAGATCTGTCCTCAGTCTGGCAACAAATTTCCTTCCTAGCATTATCTGTGTCCAAAGGATATTAATTAAATTAGTCATCTATTTAATCAATAAATATCTCTTTAGAAACTTTCTAGAGATACACTAGTGAAGAATATAGGAAAAAATCCTAAATTTAGGGCCTTATAATCCAGTAAGGACAGATAGGAAATAAACACATTAAAATATATAAATTAAATAATTTCAGATATTGATAAATGCTAAGTATAAAACTGGGTAGTGGGATAAAAAGTATCTGGAGGCGATGGGGTTACCTTAGCTGGAATATTCAAAAAGCTTCTTTCCAGGAAGAAGACATTTGGTTTGAGAAAATGATGAAATGATCATCAGTTATGAAATAATCTGGAATAAGATATTTTTAGAAGAAACATATAGAAAAGAGGTGGGTGTGTGTAAGGGATATAAAGGGATGTATCAGGGCTTTATGAATTGAGAGTATGAGACAAGCCTGGAGAGATCTGTAGAAACTTGTAAGCCATGATAAGGAGTTTGGACTTCTCCAGTGATTATGAGAGTTTAAGAAGGGGTATGATATAATCTGATTCATGTATAAGAAAGATCCCTCTTGGGACACTGGGTGGCTCAGTGGTATAACCATCTGCCTTCGGCTCAGGTCATGATCTCAGGGTCCTGAGATGAAGCTCCACGTCATGCTCCTGGGAGGCTCCTTTTTCCTCTCCCGCTGCCTGCCACTCTCCCTGCTTGTGCTCATTCTTTCTCTCAAATAAATAAATAAAAATCTCCTTCTCTTTCTCTAAAGAAAAAAAAAGGAAAGAAAGATCCCTCTTGCTGCTGTGTGGGGAATATTTGGATTGTGGCAAAAGTGGAGACTCTCAAAGACAGCTCCCAAGTGCAGGCACAAAGATAAGTATGCTGACTGAAGAGAGCTGGGGAACAGAGTGGACAGGAAAAAAAAAAAAGGAGAGTTTGTACTAGGTGTTGGCAATTATGCTTGTATGGACCCCTTAGGAGACTAAAGGAAAAATGCAACTCTTTTCACCTCCCTAAAGACTGTGGGAATATGAAAGTCATTAGGTCCAATATTCTGGATCTCCTTCTTCTAGCCACAAGATAGTAATGTATTTCCTGCCCCCCTTGAAGGAAAGTGTGTCCATGTGACTGTCCAGTGAATAGAAATACATGATTTTCTATGTACCCTTACCTTATCATGGTGACTGGAGTCATTCCAGATGATAGAAGCTCTCACATCTATGGACCCTATCTCAACACATAGCACCTTCTATCTAACACTCTGCCATAAATATTGGAGTCATCCATAATTCTTGTCCCTCATTTTCTTATAGAATCCAGTTAGTTCATAGATGTGATATTTTCTCTACTGCTGGGGATATTCATTTTGAGTTTATTTTTTAAACACTTTTTATTCTCTGCATTGGATCTTTTCCTCCATATTATTTTCTGTGGTTTGTTTTATTGTTTTCATCCATGTTGGAGGATTTTCCCAACTATCTTGCTTCCTATTCATATTTAAAATAACCACCAAACTCTGATTCAAAACTTTATGTCTACAGATGAAGTTATTTCTTGATGGGTTTTACTCTAGAATAATTATGTCTAAACCAGCTGTTTTACTGAGGGAAATAACCAGGGGTTAGGGTGACTCATTCAGTGGATGTCTCTGTCTTTGGCCATCCTTGTGCTTATGCATTGGACTTATTTTTAAAAATAGCCATTGTTGCAAAGATAAAGGCTGTACATAAGACCCAACAGCATGGATTTCCTCTCACTGAGGCTGATCTAGATACCACTGCTGCTAAAATCTGACACATCATATATATTCAACATGCTGATCCCACTGGGCCCATAGTATGGTTTCATCCTTTAAAGTGACCAATCAGCAATTTGACTACAGGTAATTACATTAGGCTATTTCCTCTTCCTTGATTCACTCTATTGTCAATGATATGTTTTCCATTTATGAGTTTTTCTTTCTTAGATTAAGGAATACACTCCAAGAAGAGGAGTTGTCCCTTAGAAGGAAGAGCAAGTCATAAATAGATCAGTGTCTTGGCCAGCAGCACTGAGTTTTCACAGAAGGTCTGATTTAATGTAATAGGCTCTTCCAGACATTGCCTTTATGGATAGTAAGTTGTGACAATGTATACATGACTATGGTATCCACTGGACCTGTTATATAATACAATAATTAGAATCTGCTGGCCTTATAAAGTGTTAGAATGTCCTCTTAAAGGTGTAGCTAAGGCATAAGTTTGGAATGAAGATTTGTCCTCCGAGATGAGGTACATGTTTTGAACAAAAGGCAATCATAAGGTATTATTTCTTCATAGTTAGCTACAGTGCATGAATTTAAGGATGAAGAGGAGAAAATAAACATAACCTTCTCACCATCATTCCTGGACTAGCTTCATAAATTGTGCATCTTGTCTCTGAAACTTTTGCCTGTTTTGACTGGGGGCCTTGTCTGAAAGGGGATGAAAAGTGGTAAGATATTTCTAACACGGGACGTTGTAAAGTTTCTCTAAACCTATTATGGGAGTGAAAAACATTTTATTTGCCTTTCAAGATTCTTCTAGTTGGACTAAAATGTAAGTTGACATGAAATAAATTAACTGAAGAAAATCAAATTTAGTTTGTACACACAGGAAATCCACACAGACATGACATTCCAAAGATGGTCAGGCATAATGAGGTGCATATGTCATCCTGAAATAAGTATAAGGGAATAGTGGTTTGGGACTTCAAAGGGAAAGAATGTAATTCATAGGAAGATGACAAGAATAAATATTTGTCAAACAAATGTTTGCTGGACCATTCGGACACAACATACAGAAGGCTTTCGTTAAACAGGTCTTGCAAGTGTCCTCCCTGTGTACCATATCTAGCTCATTTAATAATGTAGTTGTTTATGGTGATACCTCTCTTCCTGGAGCAGGTCTTTTTTCTAAATTCTTTTAGGTAGTTGGTGTGGGGAGGTTAAAGTTCCTTCCAGAGTCTTTTGGGCCTTGATTGTTTGGAGCTTGGTAAAGTCTGCATGCCTAGGTGGACTACAGTGGGGTCACCTGCCTGTAGCTCCTCCACTAAATTGTAACCTAAACTTAATCATTTAAGATTCCTCATGATAGTACACCATTTGGCCAAGAAAGAAATTACTATAGAGACAGGTGTAATTTACTGTGATATCATGAAGAGATAGAAGGTAGGGGTGTAATGGGTGAGGAGAAATACTTTTGAAACTCAAGCATTCACTAGGATGCCTCTGGATTCCTATATGTCTAGTGCTCTAAACAAAGAAATAAATGGGCAAATGTAACAGCCATTCCCATGGAAAAGGCATGATAAACAGAGTCTCAGATTCCTCACAGATAAAGTTCTGGTTTGTCCTATTAGGCAAGCAACCTAAACCAGAGGAATAGTTGGCCAAGGATGAGAGAAGTCTACAGTGGGTATTAAAGAAAATATAAATTATTGCTTTAGCACCAGCCAAACTGCAGAGTCTGTAGCATGTCCAACTAACTCTCCTATTGTACTCTGAAAAAAATTAACATATGTTTGAATACTGTGACTGGCCACCACCTTGAAGAATCAATGATAGAGCAGAGTGAACTTAATGTGGGATACAAATGGGTCTGAGTAGGGCAAAAGATATACTGTAATAGACACTGTGGGCATTCCATTCCTATCTCCTGGGCATTCATCATCCCAATCCTCAATGACTCAGTAGCTTCTAATACAAGCACCATGACTCTTTGCCTTAGGTGCCTCTGGCTGCTGGAGCATAACTGATCTGCATGAATTTAGGCCTAAATGTTGCAGGAATTAATGTCTCTTAGGATCAGCACTGAACCAATATCTGATGAAAGTTAGTGGATACCTGAGTATACAGAGAGTCCTTTTCCTTTTGTTAGGTTATCTGAGGTAGGTTTTTCAGAAATGAGCCCCAGTTTCCCACAGCAGTGAATGTTCTGTTAACTTTGTTTTGTTCCCTCTTTCACCTCCCCTTTCTTGGTATTTCCTGTGATTACCTCCCAGATTAATTATTTGCATTCACAACTTTGTCTCAGGTTCTGCCTTTGGAATAACCTAATTTAAGAAAAGTTCCTTGATACTCTCCTTTGGGCTTCCAATTATGTGTGTGTGTGTGTGTGTGTGTGTGTGTGTGTGTGTGTGTTTGTTTTAACATTATTTGGGTGGATTTCTGTTTCTCACAACAAACAATCTCCATTCAAGCTAGTTTTTGACCTAAATATCACCCTATTCAAGAAGCCTTGTCAGATATCCTCAGCAGACCATATAAGAAACCTTGCAATGCACTTGTATAGACTTTGTAATTTTCAGTTCATAAAAGTTAACTGTACCACATGTAATCTCTTATTTGTCTCTGTCTACTACTATACTGGTAATCCAATGAGGCCAGGAACAATTTTTTTTTTAAGATTTTATTTATTTATTTGTCAGAGAGAGAGAGAGAGTGAGCAAGCACAGGCAGACAGAGGCAGAGGGAGAAGCAGGGTCCCCGCTGAGCAAGGAGCCAGATGTGGGACTCGATCCCAGGACGCCGGGATCATGACCCGAGCCGAAGGCAGCCGCCTAACCAACTTAGCCATCCAGGCGTCCCACAATTGTTTTCTTTTTTATTATTATATTCAAGTACCCTAACCCAGCAGTTGGCATTCAGTAATTTCTCCTAAAAAAAGTCTTTAAGAAAGCAATTAAATAAAGGAGAATAAGCCTTGAGTGAGAGAAAATGATGAATTTAGTTTTGGACATATAGATATGAAGGGTATGACAGCTCTTCTTTGAAGATAGAATTGGGTATATGAGTGTGAAACTCAGGTGAGAAGTGAGGACTGAAGGTACAGATTTTGGTTTGTGAGATGTTATCATTTATATGATGGTTGAAAGAAAAGAATAGGAACAGTGAAAAAATTGTTGACTTAGCACAAAACCCACAGAACTCTGTCAATTAAGGGATTAATGGAGATAATGGAGATAAAGGGATAATAGAGATTTTAAGAAGTAGAAAGTGATTGGTAGCATTCACTGTGGCAGAAAGGTCAACTAAATTGAGGACCAAAAAAAAAAAAAAGTCTATTTGATTTAATAAGGTCATTAATGATCATGGAAAGAAGAATTCTTTTCTTCAGTAAATATTTTTTAAGATGTTTGTTTGTTTGTTTATTTGTTTATTTGGGAGAGAGAGAGAGAGAGAGAGAGACCATGAGAGTCAGTGAGCAGGGGAGGAGCAGGGGGAGAGGGACAAGCATACTCCATGCTAAGCATGGAGTATGCCATGCTAGGGACTTGATCTTAGGCCCCTGAGCTGAAACCAAGAGTTGGACACTTAGCCAACTGAGACACCCAGGTGTCCCTTCAGTAAATATTTTATTTAAAGTGTACCATGTGCCAGGCACTGGTGTAGGCACAGAGAAAACAGCAAAATTCTGTGAAATGTAGTGATGAATAAAATAAAATCAAGACTGCAGTGGTCTGAGGAGAAGCTATGAGATAAGGAAGTAGAAACAGAGAATGGAGAAATTTTTTTTTTTTAATGTTGGAAAGGAAGAAGAGAGAATAAGTAGTCACCATACCATATAATAGAAGATTTTCTGTTTGTTTATTTTCTTCTCTTGCCTGCTGATCTGTGAGTGATCGGTATTTTTAAAATTTATAATTCATTGTAATATCTGGAAGGACAGCAGTTTTAATGGTGGTATTTGCCTATTTGGCATTAAAATAGATGTGTCTACAATTCCTCAAGAAAAAGGCTTCCAGGCCAGGGGAAATTAATACAACAGTCATAGATCAACTAGGCCAACCCAACTGCCATAGAACAGGTAGGCCAACCCAAAGCTTGGAATGGCTTCAAGTGCCAACTATTGAGGGAAATCTGGGCTTCCATTTCCACTGGATGGCATAAATTAGAAACAAGAATCATATTACCAAAACATGTAACTCTAAGAAACAGGTAATTCTAAGAAATTAGTATTTTTTTCCTTGCGATGAGAACTCTTAGGATTTACTTTCAATGACTTCCCTATCTATCCTACAGCAGTGTTAGCTGTAGTCATTATGTTGTACATTAATTCCTGGTACTTATTTATCTTGTAACTGGGAATTTGTACTTTCTGACCACCTTTCTCTAATTCATCCTCCCTCCCACCCCTTTCTCAAGTAATCACAAATCTGAACTCTTTTTTAAAAAATGAGTTTAGGGTTTTTTGCTTTAAGATTCCACATATCTAAACTTGAAATCATATAATATTTGTATTTCTCTGTCTTATTTCATTTAGTATAATGTCCTCAGGATCCATTCACATTGTCACAAATGGCGAGGTTTCCTCCTTTTTATGGGTGAATAATACTCCTATGTGTGTGTATATGTGTGTGTGTGTGTTTAAATTCTTTATCAATTCATCCATTGATGGGATACTTAGGTTGTTTCCATATCTTGGCTATTATATAATGTATATTATATATTGGCTATTATATAATAATATATTATACACTGTATCAAATACTGTATTAAATACCAAAGTACAGATATCCTTTTAAGTTAGTGTTTTCATTTCCTTTGAATATATTCCCAGAAGCAGAATTGCTGAATCATATGGTAGTTCTATTTTTAATTTTTTGACAATCCTCCATACTGTTTTCTATAGTAGCTGTGTCTGTTTGGACAGTGCCCAAGGGTTCCCCTTTTCTCCACATGCTCACCAGCATTTGCTATCTCTTGTCTTTTTGATGATGGCTGTTCTAACAGGTGTGAAGTGATAGCTTATTGTATTTTTTTTCTAATTTGCATTTCCGTAATGACTAGGCATACCATGCATCTTTTTATGTACCTGTTAGCCTTTTGTATGTTATCTTTGGAGAAATGTCTATTCATGTATTTTGCTCATTTTTAAACCAGAGTTTTTGTTTGTTTGTTATAAGAGTGGTATGTTTTTAAAATGTATTTTGGATATTAACCTCTTATTAGATAAATGGCTTACAAATACTTTTTTCCCACTCCATATGTTGTCTTTTCACTTTGTTGGTTATTATTTTCTGTGCAAAAGCTTTTAATTTTGATGTAGTCTCACTTGCCTGTTTTTTATTTTGTTGCTTGTGCTTTAGTTGTCATACTCCAAAAATCATTGCCAAGATTCATGTTAAGGAATTTTTTTCTATATTTTTATCTTAGAGTTTCATGGTTTCAAGTCTTTAAGTCTTTAATCCATTTTGAATTAATTTTTTGTGAGTTGTATAAGACAGTGGTCTAGTTTCATACTTTTACATGTGAAAATTCAATTTTTCCAGCACCATTTATTGAAGAAATTGTCTTTTTATTGAGTATTCTTAGCTCCCTTATCAAATATTAGTTGATCATATATGCAGAGCTTATTTCTCAGCTCTCATTTCTGTTCTATTGATCTATTTGTCTGTTTTCATGTCAGTACCATGCTGTTTTGATTACTATATCTTTATAATAAAGCTTGAAATTGGGGCACCTGGGTGCCTCAGTGGGTTAAAGACTCTGCCTTTGGCTCAGGTTATGATCTCAGGGTCCTGGGACCGAGCCCAGCATCAGGCTCTCTGCTCAGCGGGGAGCCTGCTTCCCTTCCTCTCTCTCTGCCTGCCTCTCTGCCTACTTGTGACCTCTGTCTGTCAAATAAATAAATAAAATCTTTAAAAAAAAAAAGCTTGAAATCAGGAAGTGTAATGCTTCTCACTTTGTTCTTTTTTGGGATTGCTTTGGCTACTAGGGTTTTGGGGGGTGTGTGTGTGTGTGTGTGTGTGTGTGTGTGTGTGTATGGTTCCATATAAATTTTAGGATTGTTTTTTATACTTCTGTATAAAGTGCCATTGGAATCTTGATAAGGTTTGCACTGAATCTATAGATGGTTTTTGGCATTCTTTAATCCATGACCATGAGCTATCTTTCCAATTATTTGTGTCTTCCTCAATTTCTTTCATTAGTGTCTTATACTTCAGAGTAGAGATCTTTCACTTCCTTGGTCAGATTTATTCCTAAGCATTTTATTGTTTTTGATGCTATTGTCAATGGGATGGTTTTCTTTCTTTCTTTTTTTTTCCTTTTAGAGAATTTGTTGTTAATCTGTAAAAACACTAGTGATTTTTGTATGTTAATTTTGTGTCCTGTGACTTTATTGAATTTGTTTATTAGATCTAACACATTTTGTTGGAGTCCTTGGGATTTTCTTTATATAAAATCATGTTATTTGCAATAGAAATAATTTTGCCTCTTCCTTTCCAGTTCTGATGTTTTATTTCTTTCTCTTATCTGATTGCTTTGTCTAGGACTTCCAGCACTATGTTAAATAGAAATGGTGAAGGTGGGCAATTTGTATTGTTCCATCTTAGAGGAAAAGTATGAACCTTTAACTTTTAATGATATTAGATGTGGGTTTATTATACATGGCCTTTACTATGTTAAGGTATGTTCCTTCTACCTAATTTGTTTAATCATAAATAAATATTGAATTCTGTTGAATGCTTTTCCTGCATTTTTTGAAATGATATAATTATTCTTTCATTATTACATCCCAGATATAAACCCCACTTGATCATGGTGAGTAATCCTTTTAATGTGCTGCTTAATTCATTTTGATAGTATTTTATTGAGAATTTTTTTATCTCTATTCATCAGGGATATTGACCTGTAAGTTTCTTTTCTTATAGTGTTTTTTCCTGGGTTTGGTATCAAGGTTATGCTGGCCTCATAAAATGAATTTGGGAGTGTTCATTTTCAAAATTTTTTGGAAGAATTTGAGAAGGATTGGCAATAATTCATTTTAAATATGTGGTAAAATTCACTAGTGAAGTCATTTGGTCCTGGGCTTTTCTTCATTGGGAGATTTTTTTTTCTTATTATTGATTCAGTCTCCTTACATTTTATATTCTTCCTGATTTGGTCTTGGTAATGTGTATATTTCTAAGAATTTTTCCATCTTTTCTGGAGTGTCCAGTTTGTTGGCATGTAGTGGTCCATAGTACCCTCTTACAATTTTTTATATTCCTGTGGCGTCAGTTGTAATGTCTCCTTTTTCATTTATAATTGTGTTGATTTGGGTCCTCTTTATTTTTTTCCCCTTAGCTAGTCATTTTTATTTATCTTTTCAAAGAAGCAACTCTTGGTTTGGCCAATCTTTTCTATTATTTTCCTGTTCTGTAGTTCATTTATTTTTGCTCTGATCTTTATTTTCTTCCATTAGCCTACTTTGGGCTCAGTTTTTTTCTAGTTCCTTAAAGTGTAGAGTTAGGTTGTTCATTTGGGATCCTTTTAGCTTCACTTTGTAGGTGTTTACTGCTATGGACTTCCCTCTTAAAACCATATTTGTTGCATCTCATAAATTTTGATACATTGTATTTCCAATTTAGTTTGTCTCAAGATTCTTTTCAATTTCCCCTTTATTTTTTTGATTCATCAGTTGTTCACGAGCATCTTGTTTGATTTCCATGTATTTGAGGATTTTCCAGGTTTTTTTTCCTTGTTATTGATTTCTAGTTTCATACCATTCTTGTCAAGTAAGATACTTCAACATACAAATGGCTATCAGACACATGAAAAAACGTTCATCATCACTAGCCATCAGGGAGATTCAAATTAAAACCACATTGAGATCCACCTTATACCAGTTAGAATGGCCAAAATTAGCAAGACAGGAAACAATGGTGTTGGAGAGGATGTGGAGAAAGGGGAACCCTCTTACACTGTTGGTGGGAATGCAAGTTGTTGCAGCCACTTTGGAGAACAGTGTGGAGATTCCTCAAGAAATTAAAAATAGAGCTTCCCTATGACCCTGCAATTGCACTACTGGGTATTTACCCCAAAGATACAGATGTAGTGAAAAGAAGGGCCATCTGTACCCCAATGTTCATAGCAGCAACGGTCACGGTCGCCAAAATGTGGAAAGAACCAAGATGCCCTTCAACAGACGAATGGATAAGGAAGATGTGGTCCATATACACTATGGAGTATTATGCCTCCATCAGAAAGGATGAATACCCAATTTTTGTATGAACATGGTCGGGACTGGAAGAGATTATGCTAAGTGAAATAAGTCAAGCAGAGAGAGTCAATTATCATATGGTTTCACTTATTTGTGGAGCATAAGAAATAACACAAAGGACATGGGGAGATGGAGAGGAGAAGGGAGTTTAGGGAAATTGGAGGGGGAGATGAACCATGAGAGACTTTGGACTCTGAAAAACAATCTGAGGGTTTTGAAGGGGCAGGTGGTGGGAAGTTGGGGGAGCCTGGTGGTGGGTATTATGGAGGGCACGTATTGCATGGAGCACTGATTGATACCACAATGAATATAAACAATGAATTCTGTTACATAATTCATAAACATGAATTCTGTTACACTGAAAAGAAATTAAATTAAAAAAAAAAAGATACTTCATATGATTTCAGTCTTCTTGAATTTACTAAGATTTGTTTTGTGGCCTTAGATATAGTCTATCCTAGAAAATGTTCTGTGTTCACATAAGAATGTGTAATCTGCTGGTGTCAAATAGAATATTCTGTATATGTCAGTTAGATCCATTTGATCTATAGTGCTGTTCAAGTTCACTGTTGCCTTATTTATACCATTTGGATGATCCATCCATTAGTGAGAATGGGATAGTAAAGCCCTAAACTATTTTTACATTGCTATTTATTTTTCCTTTTACCTCTGTTGTTTTTTGCTTTGTGTATTGAGGTGCTCCAATGTTGGGTGCATAAATATTAGCAGTGGTTATATCTTCTTGATGTATTCACCCCTTTATCATTGTATAATGACCTTCTTTGTCTCTTTTTGATATTTTCATTTTAAAGTCTGTTTTGTCTAATATAGGTATGTCTACCCTTATTTTGTTGTTTTTTGTTATTATTTGCTTGCATCTTTTGCATTCCTTCATTCTCAGTTTATGTGTATCTTGAAGGTTAAAATGAATCTTCTACAGGCAGCGTATTGCTTGATCTTATTTTTTTTAATCCAGCCATTCTATGTCTTTATTGGAGAATTTAATTCATTTACATTTAAAGTACTTATTGATAAGTGAATATTTACTATTACTGTTTTGTTAGTTGTTTTCTGGTTGGTTTGTAGATCCACTGTTCCTTGTTTCTTATTCTGCTGTCTTTTTTTGTTTTGTTGTCTTGTGGTATCATTATGTTTGACTGCTTCATGATGTTCTTTTGTGTAATTACTACAGGTTTTTCCCTTTAGTTACCATGAAGCTTACAAAAAATATCTTAAAATTATAACACTGTATTTTAAACAAATAACAACTTGCTTCAATAGAATTCCCAGACTTTTACTTTTTTACATTTTTACTTCTACTCACACTCATATTTTAGTTTATTGATGTTATACATCTTTTATATGGTATAATCAAAAGATTATTGTAGTTATGGTTATTTTTACTATTTTTTAACTTTTAAACTAGAATTGTACATGAAATATGCACTACTATTACCATAATACAAATCTAACTTTGAATATATTTTCTATTACCAATAAGTTTTACACTGCCTTCTTATGTTTATATGATGTTAATTAGAGCTCTTTTATTTCCATTCAAAGAACTCCCTTTGGCATTTCTTGTAAGACAAGTCTAGTAGTGATGAGTTCTCTCAATTTTTATTTGTTTGGAAATCTTTATCCTTTCTTCATTTCTGAAGGACAGCTTCTCCAGGTATAGCATTCTTGGTTGACAGCTTTTTTTATTTGTTTTGTTTTTGTGTTTAGTATTTGAGTATATCATTCTATTATTCGTAGGCCTGAAATGTGTTTATTGAGAAAGTCACTGAAATCTTATAGGACTTTCCTACTACGTAACTTCTCTCTTTTTTCTTGCTGCTTTTAAGCCATCACTGACTTGCTTTTGCAGATGGGCAGAACCACTGATGAAGACTACTAATTGGGTTCTGCAAATAGAAACTTTGGCAAGATCCAAGTGTTGGTTGTTGGAAGTCTCTCCCACTTTTCCATCACAATCAGATTTTCAGTGGTTGAGCCCTTCAGGTTCCTCTGTGATCACTCTTATGGTAAAACCAGAGTAGGGACTCCCACAGAGCAACCCATATTTCTGTGTACTGGATGTCACCTCTGGGCTCTCTTTTCCCACTGAATGAACAGCAGGCTCATAGGAGACATCTTAGCATGGTGCTGCACTATCCTAATGGAGGGGGTATGCATGTACATGTCAGCATGTAGCCATTCCTTTTACCCTTCTTTTTTTTTTTTTTTTTTAAGATTTTGTTTATTTATTTGTCAGAGAAAGAGAGCACACAAAGCTGGGGAAACAGCAGGCAGAAGGAGAAGCAGGCTCCTCACTGAGCAAGGAGCCCAGTGTGGAACTCAATCCCAGGACCCTGGGATCATTATCTGAGCCAAAAGCAGATGCTTAATGGACTGAGCCACCTAGGTATCCCTCCTCTTACCCTTCTAATGTAGTCTGTCTTGGGCTCTGTGATGCAGGGGAATGCTTCAGCCTCACTCTTATATTCTAGGATTCTCTCAGTGGTGTCTTTTTTATCAATAGTTGTTAGTTGTTCTTTTTGTGAAAAGGGAATTAAATTAGGAATGACCTATATCACCATTTTAATGATGTCACTCCAGAAGCTTGCATTTTTTCATTTGTTTTTGTTGGACTCATCCATCTATCAATATTGCTATTGCTATAATCAAGAATTATAGAGCCAATTAAAATAATTTTAATGTAATGTCTAAGTTATCTATATGCAATCCATTTATTACACAAATAGACATGATATGTATTCATATTAGTAATCTGTGAATTTCATTTTCTAATCCAGTTTCTCTTCTGTGAATATTAATGCTTTTTAAAATTAGCCACTTGTTTTCTTTAGATTTGTTCAAGGACTAAATATGAAGCTGAAAAATTCACACTGCTCCAGAGTTGGTAAGCTAGCAATCCCTGCAACTAGCCACTATAGCCAATGAAGTGACTAAAATACTGTTAATTTTTCTCTCTCTTTTTTAAACACTACAACTTCTTCATGAGGGATGCTTTCCTGGAATATGTCAGCATGGGTTTTTTTTTTTTTTTTTTGGTAATTGGTAATTGAAATTGGTAATTGAAATAATTTTCACATTGATAATTTCCTCATATGAGCATTTTGGAATAAACTTTTCCTGGTCACAATTTTAAAATCATTTTAGTAGACTATTATATTTATTTGTCTAATATTTTATTTATAATTTTTGTATATTTATTCTTTTTTTTAAAAAGATTTTATTTGTTTATTTGTCATAAAGAAAGAGAGAGTGCAAAAGCAGGGGGCTGAGGCAGGCAGAGGGAGAAGCAGGGGCCCGACTGCAGGACTCGATCCCAGGATTCTGGGATCAATGACCTGAGCTGAGGACAGAAACTTAACTGAGCCAACCAGGAATCCCTGTACCTATATTCTTAAGTCAATTCCAATTACAGATTTTTTTGGGGGGTATTTTATCAGGTTTTGATATTAATTGTTAACTTTTAAAATAAATTAGGAGCTTTCTTTTTTATGAACTGAAATAGTTTCAACAATGTTGGAGTGAGTATTGCAAAACCAACTGAATCAGGTGGCTTTAATTTTGGGGGGTATTTGTTTAAGTTTCCTGTGCCTTTTTCAGTCAATTTTACTACTTCTTATGTCCTTATGTTTCCATAAAAATTTCCATTTCTTTGAGGTTTCTATTTATATTAACAGAGAATAGTATACAATAATTTCTCTTAATTTTTCTAATCTTTCTGTCTGTGGGTATATTATTTCTCTTTCTTGGTGTTGATTCATTTGTATTTGCTCTTTCTCTTTTTTTCATCACTCAGGCTTTATGGAAGTTATCTATTTATGCAAATAATGGAGAACTTGATTCTGTTGTTACATCTGCTATTTTTATTTTTAAAAATTTTTAATTATTTAAAACTTTTATTTTTTTAATGGGCTGCACTGACTGTATTAATATTTACCTTTGGGTGTTTTTGCAGTTTTCTCAAGAGGCATTCTTAATTAACTTATTTTTAATTTATTTTATTTAAGTTGAAGTTAGTTAGCATGCAGTGTAGTATTGGTTTCAAGAGCAGAATTTAGTGATTCATCACTTATATGTAACACCCAGTGCTCATCCCAACAAGTGCCATCTTTAATTCCTATCACCCATTTAGCACATTGCCCCTACCCACCTCCCCTCCAACAACAATCAGTTTCTTCTCTTAACTATAGTGTCTTATGGTTTGCCTCCCACTCTGTTTTTATCTTATTTTATTTTTCCTTCCCTTTCCCTATGTTCATCTGTTTTGTTTTTAATTTCCACATGTGACTGAAATCATATGGTATTTGTCTTTCTCTGGCTGACTTATTTTGCTTAGCCTAAAACTCTCTAGATCCATCCATGTTGTTCCATTCATCTGTCGATAGACATCTGGGCTCTTTTCAGAGTTTGGCTATTGTGCACATTGCTGCTATGAACTTTGTGGTGTAGGTGTCCCTTAGGATCACTATATTTGTATCTTTGGGGTAAATAACCAGCAATGCAAATGCTGGGTCATAAAGTAGCTCTATTTTCAACTTTTTAAGCAGTCTCCATACTGTTTTCCAGAGTGGCTGCACCAGCTTGCATTCCCACCAACTGTGTAAGAGGGTTCCCCTATCTTTGCATCCTCACCAACATCTGTCATTTCCTGACTTGTTAATTTTAGTGGTTCTGACTGGTGTGAGGTGGTATTACATTGTGGTTTTGATTTGTATTTCCCTGATGCAGAGTTATGTTGGACATTTTTTCATGTGTCTGTTGGCCATTTGTATGCCTTCTTTGGAGAAATGTCTGTTCATCTTCTGCCCATTTCTTGTTTGGATTATTTGTTCTTTGAGTGCTGAGTTTGATAAGTTCTTTATAGATTTTGGATATTAGCCCTTTACCTGGTAAGACATTTGCAAGTATCTTCTCCCATTCCATAGGTTGCCTTTTAGTTTTGTTGACTGTTTCCTTTGCTGTGCAAAAGCTTTTTATCTTGATGAAGTCCCAATTGTTCATTTTTGCCTTTGTTTCCCTTGCCTTTGGAAACATATCTAGCAAGAAATTGCTGCAGCCAAAGTCAAAGATGTTGCTGCCTGTATTCTCCTCTAGGATTTTGATGGATTCCTCTCTCACATTGAGGTCTTTCATCCATTTTGAGTCTATTTTTGTGTGTGGTGTAAGGGAATGGTCCAGTTTCATTCTCCTGCATGTGGCTGTCCAATTTTTCCCAACACCATTTGTTGAAGACTCTATCTTTTTTTCCATTGTATATTCTTTCCTTCTTTGTCTAAGATTAGTTGTCCATAGAGTTGAGGGTACAGTTCTTGGTTCTCTATTCTGTTCCATTGATCTATGTGTCTGTTTTTGTGTTATCACCATACTGTCTTGATGATTACAGCTTTGTAATAGAGCTTGAAGTCCGGAATTCTGATGCCACCAGCTTTGGTATTCTTTTTCAACATTCCTTTGGCTATTCAGGGTCTTTTCTCCTACCATACAAATTTTTGGATTATTTGTTCCAGCTCCGTAAAAAAAAAGTTGATGGTATTTTGACAAGGATTGCATTGAATGTATATATTTCTTGGGGTAGCATAGACATTTTAACAATATTTTTTTTTCCAGTCTGTGAGCATGGAACATTTTTCCATTTTGCTGTGTCTTCCTCAATTTCTTTAATGAGTGTTTTATAGTTTTCTGAGTCCAGTTACTTTGCCTCCTTGGTTAGGTTTATTCCTAGGTATCTTATGGTTTTGGGTGCAGTCGTAAATGGTATGGATTCCTTGATTTCTCTTTTTTCTGTCCCATTGTTAGTGTATAGAAATGCAACTGACATCTCTGCATTGATTTTATATCCTGCCACCTTGGTGAATTCCTGTATAAGTTCTAGAAACTTTTGAGTGGAGTCTTTGGGTTCTCTTTGAGTATCATGTCATCTGCGAAGATTGAATTTTGACTTCTTCTTTGCCGATTTAGTTGCATTTTATTTCTTTTTGTTATCTGATTGCTGAGGCTGGGACTTCCAGTACTATGTTGAACAACCATTGTGAAAGTGGACATCCCTGTCATGCTCCTGACCTTAGGGGAAAAGCTCTCAATCTTTCCCCATTGAGGATGATATTCACAGTGGGTCTTTCACATGAGGTTTTTATGATTTTGAGGTATGCTCCCTCTATCCTTACATGTGGAGTTTTTAATCAAGAAAGGATGCTGTATTTTGTCAAATGCTTTCTTTTTGTATCTATTAAGAGGATCATACGTTCTTGTCTTATCTTTTATTAATATACTGTATCACATTGATTGATTTGCAGATGTTGAACCAACCTTGCAGCCTAGCAATAAATCCCACTTTGTCTTGGTGTATAATCCTTTTAATGTACTGTTGGATCCTATTAGCTAAAATCTTGGTGAAAATTTTTGTGTCCATGATCATCAGGGATAGTAGACTGTAATTCTTTTCAGTGGCGTCTTGATCTGGTTGTGGGATCAAGGTAATGCTGGCCTTATAGGATGAGTTTGGTAGTTTTTCCTTCCATTTCTATTTTTTGAAACAGTTTCAGAATAATAAGTATTAATTCTTTAAATGTTTGGTAGAATTCTCCTGGGAAGCCATCCAGCCCTGGACTCTTATTTGTTGGGTGATTTTGATTACTGCTTCAGTTTCCTTGATGGTTATGGGTCTGTTCATAATGGGTTTTCTAATTCTTCTTGGTTCAGTTTTGTAGTTTATGTATTTCTAGGAATGCATCAATTTTGTCCAGATTGCTTAATTTGTTGGCATATAATTACTCATAATATGTTCTTATATTTTTTATTTCTTCAATGTTGGTGTGATCTTTCCTCTTTCATTTGTGATTTCATTTATTTGGGTCCTTTTTCTTTTCTCTTTGATAAATCTGGTCAGGGGTTTATCAATTTTATTAATTATTTCAAAGAGCCATCTCCTAGTTTCATTGGTCTGTTCTACTGTTTTTTTAAATTTCTGTATCATTGATTTCTGCTCTAATCTTTATTATTTTTTCTTCTGCTGGATTTAAGCTTTATTTGCTCTTCTTTATCCAGTTGGTTTAGGTGTAATCTTAGTTTGTATATTTGAGACTCTTCTTGCTTCTTGAAGAAGGCTTGTATTGCTATACACTTCCCTCTTAAGGGAGTCTGTGTTGCATCCCAAGGATTTTAGACCATCATGTTTTTAGTTTTATTTGCTTTCACATTTTTAAAAAATTCTTCTGTAATTTCCTGGTTGACACATTCCTTCTTTAGTAGAATGTTTTTTAACCTCCATGAATTTGTAGTTCTTCCAAATTTTTTCTTGTGGTTGACTTCCAGTTTTAAAGCACTGTTGTTTGAAAATAAGCATGTTATGATATCAGTCTTTTCATATCAGTTGAGTTCTGATTGAGTTCTGACCCAATATGTGACCTATTCTGGAGAATGTTCCATGTGCATTTCAGAAGAGTGTGTATTCTGGGGGCACCTGGGTGGCTCAGTGGGTTAAAGCCTCTGCCTTCAGCTCAGGTCATGATCCCAGGGTCCTGGGATCGAGCCCCGCATCGGGCTCTCTGCTCAGTGGGGAGCCTGCTTCCTCCTCTCTCTCTCTGCCTCTCTGCCTACTTGTGATCTCTGTCTGTCAAATAAATAAATTAAAAAAAAAAAGAAGAGTGTGTATTTTGTTGCTTTAGGATGAAATGATTTGAATGCCTTTGTTTCCTTTTGATCTTCTGCTTAGATGATCTGTCTGTTGCTGTGAATAGGGTATTATAGTCCCCTACTATTACTATATTATTATAAATAGGTTTCTTTAATTTTGTTATTAATTGTTTTATATATTTGGCTGGTCTCAAGTTAGGAGCACAGATATTTATAATTTTTAGCTTTTCTTGTTGAATAGACCCTTTTATTATGATAGAGTGTCCTTCTTCAACTCTTATTGCAGTCTTTGGTTTAAAATGTAGTTTGTCTGATATAAGGATGGCCACTCCAGCTTTCTTTTGATGTCATTGGCATGATAAATGTTTCTCCACTCCTCATTTTCAATCTGGAGGTGTATTTGGTTCCAAAATGAACCTCTTATAAGCAGCATATTGATGGGTCTTGTTTTCTTTCTTTCTTTCTTTCTTTCTTTCTTTCTTTCTTTCTTTTTTATCTATTCTGATACCCTATGTCTTTTAATTCAAACTTTTCCATTTATTTGGAGTAATTTTTAAAAGATAAGAATTTAGTGCCATTTTATTACTTGTCATGTCACTCTTCCTGTGGAACGTCTCTGTTCCTTTCTGCTTTTTATTACTTTGGGGCTTTCTCTCCACTCAAAGGATCCCCTTTAATATTTCTTGCAGGGCTGGTTTAGTATTCAGAAATTCCTTCAGTTTTTGTTTGTCCTGGAAACTCTTTATCTCTACTTTTATTCTGAACAATAGCCTAGCTGGATATATTTAGCATGCTAAATGAATATATCATACCAGTGCTTTCTGGCCTGCCAGCCTTATGTGTCTACCCTTGTAGGTTAAGGACCTCTTGTCCTGAGCTGCTTTCAGGATTTTCTCTTTATCTTTGAAATTTGCAAACTTCACTATTATATGTCAAGGTGTTGACTTGTTTTTACCGATTTTTGAGGGGGGATCTTTTTGCCTCCTGGACTTGAATGCCTGTTTCCTTCCTTAGATTAGGGAAGTTCTCCCCTATGATTCTGCCCCTCTCACACTCCTGGGAGTCCTATTGTCCAGATATTATTTTACTTTATGGAATCGTTGAATTCTTTAAGTTTCCCTTAGTGATCTAATAGTTTTTTTTTTTCAGCTTCCTTATTTTCCATCATTTTATCTTCTATATCATTGACTTGCTCTTCTGCCTTGCTCATACTCTTTTTTATAGTCTCCATTTGGGACTGTATTTCTGTAATGGCATTTTTTATTTCAACCTGACTAGATTTTAGTTCTTTTACTTCTACAGTAAGGAATTCTCTAGTGACTTCTATGCTTTTTTCAAGCCCAGCTGGTATATTTATAATCATTTTAAATTCAAGTTCAGACATCTTACTTATAATCCATATTGATTAAATACCTAGGAGTACTACCTCCTGATCTTTCTTTTGGGGTGAATTTCTCCATCTAGTCCTTTTGGTGAGAAAAAAAAAAAGGAAGAAAGAAAAATAAAACAACAACAACAATGACAAAAATGTCAGGAAGTGTTTCTGGTGTAGGCTGTGTACATTCCTCTGTTGCGCTTTGGCTGCTCTTTCCCACTGATCTGTACTCTAAAGAGTTCCTCCTTGCTTATAGTGGGGACTGTTTGGACCTTTAACTGGATGTACTTTGATTTGTTTGTCAAGATAAGCTTGTAAAAGCAAAGAGAAAAGAAAAGAAGTTAAAAAATAATAATAAACCTGATCCAAGACAAGAAGCATGAAGAGCTAACTCATAAACTGACTTGTCCTTGTAAGGATGCCCCTGCCAGGTGCAGGGGGGATCAGATTTAGTGTACAGGGCTTCAGCATGTGCTGGAGGTGCTGCGTATCTCTCTGAAATCAGATTGTGCTATTGGACTGGGGTGGGGGGGCATAGAAGGGTGACGGAGGAGGAAGAATATGGTGTCACTTTTCCCTCTTATCCCTGTGGAGTAGAACCGTTGACCACCACTGTTCAGGAGGTTCTCTGAGAAAAGAGAACAATCTCCTGTGCCCCAGCTTTTCATCAGTTTCCTGTCCTTAACCTGTCTGTTCCCAGGCTATGGGTGCACGTAGAGCCACCAATTTCCTGTGTTTGATCTCTGGCTGGTGGCTGGAATGCAAAACGGCAAGTTTTAAAGGGCCTGGCAAAGTGTGGGCCCACCTCTCTCCTCCAGAGGAAAGACTTTCTTCAAGCACCATC
Organism: Mellivora capensis; assembly: GCA_004024625.1. Taxonomy (NCBI): domain Eukaryota; kingdom Metazoa; phylum Chordata; class Mammalia; order Carnivora; family Mustelidae; genus Mellivora; species Mellivora capensis. Next base: position 3,654 of record PISX010000770.1, on the reverse strand, counting down.
TAGTCCTGAAAAAGCACAGTGTACTTGCTGAGGGTAGAGTTTATTTTAATGCTCAGCAAAAAGCTGGAACCAGGTTATCTGCCCTCTGCACACGACCCAGTCCCCTACTCTGTTGTGTCCCAGAAAAGCGGTCATACAGAGGCATACAGTGAAAAACAGCGGCCACCTTAACTGCAGCTTGCCCAGGTCTCTGCTCTCTGGTCAGTTCTGCAGCAGAAAAGCAGCTGTTCTGAGTGCACACAGAGGTTTAAGACTACTGTGGCTCACAGTGTAAAGTTGTTAAGAGGTTTTTCTGCCCTCTGTGCACACCTCTGACCCCACTATTGAGCACCACTCAGTGGCTCCCAGTTGGACTTTTGTCCTTGGAGAGGGCAAATACACTCTTCTAAATGTAGTCCAAGAAGGGGAGTGATCTCTTCCTGTGTGACACAGTGGATCTCACACCATGGCTTATTGTGCAATCCCTACCCACTGTGTTCTCTCCCACTTTCTCCCTCTCCCTGACTTTGATCCTCAAAAAGGGTTCCCTCACCTTCATTGTGGGTGGTTTTCCTGTCCCCCAGTTCATGGCTCCAAAGCTCACATCTACCACATTCTCTCCCACCAACTGTGCAGATTGTTTTCTTAGCCCTCAGATCATATTCCTAGTTGTTCAAAATGATTGGATGTTGATCTAGCTGTGTTCAAAGGACAAGAGAAGCTCAGAGTCCCCCTATTTCTCTGCCATCTTAAATTTCTCACTGATGTCATTTATGTTTTTCCCACATTGATGAATGGACTCATGGTTTTAAATATAAAATGACTTTGTCTACAAAGACAAAAGAATACAGTTACATTTTACAATGTAACTAACATTTTAAAAATATGTTCTCTGTATTTCCAGTTCTTATATTTCTTCCTTGAATTCCTAACTATCCAGATGACACTTGGATGTATAGTTGTCATCTCAAACTTAAGTTGGTCAAGATAGAACTACTTATTTCCCCACTCCCATTTTTTATGTTTAACCTATCTCAGAAAATGGCACATTATCTACTCATTCACTTGGTAAAGCAAATGTGCAACATCTTTGATTCTTCTCTTTTAGAGCCCTCATTGGTTTCACTTCCAAAATATGTACAACCCAAGTCTAAACCACCCTATGTTCCTTGGACTCTTGAAGCAGCCTCTTAACTAGGGTCTGCCAACACTCTTCTCTCTTAGAGCCCATCTGTTCCATCCTCCACACTTTAACCAGTGACTTTTTAAAAAAAAAAATTAATTTTATTGTTAACATAAAATGTATTATTAGCCCCAGGGTCTGTGAATCACCAGGTTTACACACTTCACAGCACTCACCATAGCACATACCTTCCCCAATGTCCATAACCCCACCGCCCTCTCCCTAGCCCCCTCCCCCAGCAACCCTCGGTTTGTTTTTGTGAGATTAAGAGTCTCTGGGGTGTCTGGGTGGCTCAGTTGGTTAAGCGGCTGCCTTCGGCTAAGGTCATGATTCTGGGGTCCTGGGATTGAGCCCCACGTCTGGCTCTCTGCTTAGCGGAGACCCTGCTTCTCTCTCTCCCTCTGCCTGCCGCTCTGCTTACTTGTGCTCTCTATCTCTCTGTCAAATAAATAAATTTTTTTTTTAAAAAGAGTCTTTTATGGTTTGTCTCCCTCCCGATCATATCTTGTTTCACTTATTCCTTTCCTTCTCCCCAAACCCCCCACATTGCCTCTCAACTTCCTCATATCAGAGAGATCATGTGATAATTGCCTTTCTCTGATTGACTTATTTCGGTCAGCACAATATCCTCTAGTTCCATCCACGTCGTTGCAAATGGCAAGATTTCATTTCCTTTGATGGCTGCATAGTATTCCATTGTGTGTGTGTGTGTATGTGTGTATACACACACACATACACACCACATCTTTTTTTATCCATTCATCTGTTGATGGACATCTAGGTTCTTTCCATAGTTTGGTTATTGTGGATATCAAACCAGTGACATTTATTTATTTATTTATTTATTTATTTGACAGAGAGAGAGAGATCACAAGTAGGCAGAGAGGAAGGCAGAGAGGCAGGCAGAGAGAGGGGGAAGCAGGCTCCCCACTGAGCAGAGAGCCCGATGTGGGACTCAATCCCAGGACCCTGAGATCATGACCCCAGCCGAAGGCAGAGGCTTTAACCCACTGAGCCACCCAGGCGCCCCAAACCAGTGACTTTTTGAAACATAAATCACATTCGGTCAACTTCCTGCTTAAAACACTCAACTGGCTTTCATTACACTTGGAATTAAACTCATCTTGTTTCCTGCCTTTGCATTCACTTCTTCCTGAGAAAGTGCTTCACTAGATATTTATATAGCTGTCTTCTGAATGCCCTGACACACTCAGTTACTGTACTTTGTTTTCTTCATCATAACTAGCAGCACTCATATGAAGCTACTTATTTGTTTCCATATCTGTTGTTTGACTTGCTAACCCCTCCCATGCCCACACATTAAAATGTAAGCTCCTGGAGAGCAGGAACTTTGTTCTCTTCACTGGCATATCCTAGGGGCTTGTTTAAGGCCAGACACAGCAGGCATTCAACAAAGGTTTGCTCACCAACTGACTTCCTCTCCATTCTTTTCTCCTCACATATACAGAGAAGAGAAACCACACTAACATGTACATCATGCTGTTTTTCCTCCTCGGATGTTCTTTTCTTGTTTCTTCTTTTGGTGTTAGGATTTTTCTAGACTCAAATCCTCAAAAATGAGGATTTTTCTAGATGCATCTCAACATCCTTACACTAGAGGCTTCTCAATTCAGACAGTAGTATCCTTAAGGGGCTTATGTTTGCCGAGTTGCATTTATGCAATGTCCTTGGCTTTTATCAGTGAATGTTTAATAAAATGCCATATAAAATCTATTACATTTTTTATAGGAGTTGTAGGAGACATGGTTTCTACTGTAGTTCTCAGTGGCGCTAATAAAACTCCCACTTGAAAACTTTGTTTGAGAAAATAGTTCTAAGACTTGTTTTCCCCTTTATGAACTGGTTTGTATTTTCCTTTATGAAAATAAACATTATGCAATTGACCATGATTTCCTTTTCTCTTTGACCACCAGAGAGCTCGTACATGTTAAAGTATGGTGTGACTAAACTCTTATCCTTCTTCTTCTTATTATTCTCCTTCTCTTCCTCCTTCTTCTTGTTCTTGTTTCTCTCCTTCTCCTTTTCTTCTTCTCCTTCTTGTTGTTCTTCTTCTCCACCTCCTCCTTTGCTTCCTCTTTGTCTTCTTCTTTCTTCTTCTTCTTCTCTTTCTCCTTCTTTATTAGGTGTTATTTTTTTTTTTTTTAGCACTTTTAGCACTTTTTTAGCACTCTTTCTCCTTCTTTATTAAGCTGCTATTTTTGGACTAAATTTATTTTTCCTCTGGTCTTGATTTTTCTTATAATATTTACATTTTCCATGATCCTGATCCCCTAATTTCTATTTTATCATTACTTTAATGTATGCATTTTTGGTGTAAGCTGGCCCAGTCACTTTCTAAAAGGAGATAGGCATACATAAAGAATAGGGTGATACTGTCTCAGTGATGTCATTTCCTATCTCTCCAAGCTAAATAGCACTATCCTTTATGCTCACACAACACATTGTTCACATCTCTACTATACTGCTTTTCT
>PISX010000769.1:56547-241386 GCA_004024625.1 Mellivora capensis | reverse complement strand
GAGGGGCCAGCAAGCTTGGGCTGCAGATTCCTATCATTTCAAGATGCGTTGCTCTCCATCCCCACCCCCACCCCCATTTTCCTGTTTCAGAAAAATCTCTCTTTTGGATCTTTTTAATCTCTGCAGTGTTGGGGAAGGCAAGGGAGGGGGTTCTGGATGGGGGAGAAGGGAGGCCCGTATCTTACATCTGGCTTGAAACATTCTTTTAGGAAGGGAAAGAGAAGAGGGGAGGAAGAGGAGAAAAGCCTTTCAAAGTTCAGAGTGAGATCAAAGCCACCCTTTACGTCAGGGGCTCAGTTTGGCTGGGGATTTGTGTGTTCAGTGGCCCGATGGCGAGAGGATGAAGTGCCCACTGCCCATCTTTATCCATCCCACATGGCAGTTTGCTCTTAGGGACTCTTGATTGCTTCTTACCAGTTTGGGAGGTAGTTTGGGGACCACTTGGTGTTTAGGTGAGGAAGTGTCACTCTGCTAATTTCAGCATCCTGGTAGTGCTTCCTCATCCCCAAATGCTACTTGGCTACTCCCTCTTCCTTCGTTTTTCCCTCCTACTACTCTCACCCCACGTGGTTCACATTAAATATTTTGGAAAAACTCTGGGTAAAAGAGCTGGGGAGGGGGGCGAGCCAGTGATACAGAGGAATTCAGCAGTCCCAGTGAAAGCGAGGAAGGCAGCAACGGAGCCAGGATGGGGAGTGAGTGCAGAGGTCATTTCAGCCTCCTTGCGTCACACCTGTCATAGCTGTCAGCCCCAGATGCCTGCCTTAGTGGTCATCACTTCTGAGATAAAGTGGAAAGCTGCTTTCTAAAGGCAGGTCAGGCCCCCAAGGTGATTATCTCTCTTTCCTTTAGGAAAAAAACCCAGCAAGATTGATATTCTGTCCAAACCCTGGAAGAGATGCCTGTTGACTGTGTGTGTGTCCGTGTTCCCATCCAGAGCAGGTCACCACTATCGCCAGCTAACAGTCTGATCTTCCCCACAGCCTTTCCCATACTCCCCGGTCACGCCTTCCCTCTCCCCACCTCTCGCTGGAGGAGGAGACAGATGGTCTCTTCTTATTCTGTGATAAACAGAACAAGAAATAGGGGGTTCCTCGCATGTGCTTCCCTGTTCCAGTTTGCATTCTGCAGGGAGCTGGATGTAGGGAATCCCAAGAGCAGGGCAGGGTTCATGGATTCACAAAGGGAGAGGAACAGAGTGGAATAATATTAGCATTATTGTTACCAACAACAGCAGCCGCTTCACGAGCCTTTACTAAGCTCCGGACACTATAGCTAAGTACCTTACAAGCAACCATCTTCTTCAATCCCCGAGTAACCCAAGGAGGTAGATACCATTATTATCCCCATTTCACACATGAAGACAAGGAGGGCTAGGAGGGGAGTGGTAAGACTTGCCCCAGTGCACACCAGTTTTGGAGCTATCGCTCTATTCTTGGTTAAGCATTGTATGTCCTTCTTGCTCTTGGAACGAAAACGAGCTTGGACTTTGGACAAGTCCAATATCTTTGGTTCAGCCTGGTTCTCCTCTGGCCAGCTCTGATGGACAGAGCTGGGTGTTATCACTTACACTCCCTGAACCTCAGTTTCTTCCTCTGTAAAATAGAGCTCTCTCTCTGTCTTGAGGGGTTTTGTTAAGGAAAACATTTCATGAACTGCAAAGCACCATATAAATGTTGTGATATGGAGAGACTGAGGGAGGGTAATAGTTTTATCCCTGCATTCAAAGACCTGTGTGGGCTGGGCTGAATTGTGTACACTGGGGACCGTACGAGGGGAAATGAAAAGAGGATCCCTGGCCTCATTAAAAAGACACAAATATAAAACATCTGCAAATAGGCTGGCAATGTCAACAGGAATGAGGCTGTAATTGAAATGAAGTTTATGGCCGGCTGGGGAGAAAGAGTTGGCGGCAAATCAGAGGGGTTAGGTGTTGATTCAGCAAACAGTCATTAAGTATGTACTATGTGCCAGACACTGTTCTAGGTCCTGGGGATACCCAAGTGAACAAAACAGACGAAAATCCCTGCTTTCATGGAGCAGGGTGTCTGCATCACCTGGGGATGTTGGTAAAAATGCCGATTCTGATTCAGCAGGCCTGGGGTGGGGCCCAGGGCTCTGCATTTCTGACAGATCCCCAGACGACGCTGATACTGCTACTCTGCATCGGGGCCACACTTTGAGGAACAAGGGGGCGAGAGGAGGGTAGGAGTCACTCTGTCAAAGGGAGGGGTGTGAATGGGTCAAAAGCAGGTAAAGAGAGCATTCTGGGGCAGGAAGCTGAGAAGGATGTGAAAACTCCTGAAAGGGAAAACGGAGCTGGGGGCCAGAGGCATTTCACCCCCTCTTACCAGCCAATGAGCTGGGGGATGCCTTAACCGTCTCTGCGCCCTAACAGCTGGGCTCTGTGCTTGGCACGTGGTAGGCATTTTGTAGGCATGTGCTGAATTGAGAGGGGGCTCAGGCTCAGTTTCACTGGAGGCCCCCACCCCAACTCCAAGGGCCTGACCCCAGGCCAGCAGGCAAGAGCCCTGCTCTGCAAAATCTTAGTGGGGTACTTAGTGCAGCGACATTAGTAGGGTAGGGGTGGTAGTAGAGAAACGTAATTATCTTCCCATCTGAGATACTCAACAGATGTTCCCACGCTCAGTGAGGATGTAACAAGAAGGACCGATGTGGGCTGCAGCAGAATGGATTTAAGTCAGACCACAGGAAGGACTTTTTGCCAGAGTTTGGCCTGCCCCACTCCAGACTCTCATGAGGGCTGGATTACTGGTCTCCCATTCCCATTCAACCCCCCTCTTTCCAAGCCCCAGTAAAAAAAACAAACACCCATTGCTTAGAGCAGTACTTGGGCTGAACTGGGGAAGCAGAACGGTGGTGAGACAGGGACGAGCTCCAATTCCAACGGTCTTGATTCTCCAAACAAAGCACCCCGGCAGTGGGTGTAACTCCAGGCTGTGCGTCAGGCGGCCTTTTCCGGCCTGGCCCAGCCTGGGGTGTTTATTTTGTTTGTTCCTGGAAGCTATTGCCCTGATGGACAGTGCTGCTGGGGACGCTGATTCCATGGGATTTGTCAGTGGTGGGCCAGCCCTCTCCCCCCACCCCCAGGGGACAGATGGGCCCCATCAGCCCTGCTGAGCTCCAGAAGAGGCAAGCATCAGCCCTCCTTGTGTTTGTTTGAGTTGGTGTCACCAGTGGTGACCTAGTTTGTGGGTGAGGGCCGGGTGCGTGAATGTGGGTGGGGGGTGGGCATAGAGCCCAGGGCAGTCCAGCTTTTCCCCTCTCCCCACTGGCTGTCTTCTGTTCTCCTCACCCACTTCTAGGCCCATTTTTGGGATCTTTCCCAAACCACAGGCTCATTCACAGACCAAACCAAATCTTTTCAGCCTGTAGCAGCAACTGCCCTCCTTGACCCCCACCTGTTCAGAGAAGAGGACAAAGGTATCCTTTTGATGTGTTAGGATAGGAGAGAAGAGAATCCGCAGCAAGCCAAGAAAAGTGCTAGGTGTTGGGAGAGACAGCGAGGGAGTGAGAAGTGGATGAATGGGTCAGGTCTCATTTGGTGGCCTTGTGGGGAAAAAAGGTCACGATGCAGTCCTGTCTTTTCTGAAACATTCTTCCTTAGGCTTGTGGTGGAGTCCAGGGCTAAGAGCGTTTGAGGGAAGAGAAAATAATGCCTTGAGAAATTTGAGAATGACTAACAACCCACCTAACTTCTAGTAACCCACCCCAATTGACCTTCTTACAATTGCTTGAATTAGCTGCACTGGGGACTGGAATATGGGGAGGGTCACCCCCGTTGCTTTATCTTTGCTTTGGCTTCCCACTTCTAACAGCCCTCTGCCCCTGCAGGTTCATCCAGGACATCATGCCTTATAGGTTGGGGAGGATGATGTTCGAAGACTCTTTAGTAAAGAAAGGCTGTGGGACCTGGAAATAAAGGGTATAGGGAGGAGATCTGTGGGTGGGGTCTTCCTCCCCAGACCTCAGGATTGGGGATGAGGAGTTTTAGCTACATGGATCTGACTAGAGCTGGAGGCATTCCTCACAATTGCCCACGATGTCTCTTCCCAGTGGCCCCGCCCTGTCTCCATCCTTCCTCCCCCAAATCCTGTCTTCGTGGACAAGCCATGAAGGACGTGCCTCGCACATGTGGCTGTAAGAGTGTTGTCTTAGACTCATTTTGTTAGTTTACTTTTCTGTGAGGCTCTTAATGTTTATTAAATAAACAGGCAATGGGTTTGTGTGACATGCTCATGGCTTCTATGTATGTGACACATGCCTGGCCTGTGTTCTGCGAGTGTGTCACTTTGGTCTTTGGCTGGGGAGTGGGTGATGGTGAGAGAGCACTCAGTGAGTGTCCGTGACTGCATAACCATTTCTCCAGAGCTCTGGGGAAAGCTGCACGTGCTGGCCTCAGGGGACGTGGCTGGAGGAGGGGAAGGAACCTCTTCAAGTTCTGAAGGCCAAACCTCTCCCCTCCTTATCCCCCCCCCCCCCCCCGAGGCAGGAAAAGGACCAGGATGCTCTGACAGGGCCATCTCCACCTTGCAGGTACATCGGGGCCCTGGGGGCCCGAGTGATCTGTGACAACATCCCTGGTCTGGTGAGCCGGCAGCGGCAGCTGTGCCAGCGTTACCCAGACATCATGCGCTCGGTGGGTGAGGGTGCCCGAGAATGGATCCGAGAGTGTCAGCACCAGTTCCGCCACCACCGCTGGAACTGCACCACGCTGGACCGGGACCACACTGTCTTTGGCCGTGTCATGCTCAGAAGTAGGGGCCTCTTGCACCCTTTCTGCCCTCCCCCGACACCGCTTACCTTTCTGTGCCTGGGGTGGTGAGTGGGTAGGACAGGCATGATCTCCCTCCCTTCTCCTACACACTACCTCATAATCAGAGAGACAGCTGAGGGCAGAGTCCAGGATCCCCTTGGGAAAAGACCCTCAGTACCTGAGAGATGTCAGCAGGGACCCCTCTAAATTCCAGTATTCTGGAATGATGGCACAAAGGTACAGTGTTCCCTGGTAACTCCTCCTCTCTTCTTCCCTTTCCCTCCCCCCGCCCCCCCAGCCCAGCCCAGGTGTTCCCGGCACTGTAAGGCTGAGGGTTAGGAATGGCTGCTCTGTTCTTACTGCCACCATCACTACCCTAACCCCAATGCTCCCAACACTCCAGTAATGGCGGCAAGGGATAAACAGAAAGGTGATATGTAAATATTTGAAGAGTTGGCGGCTTGGCCCCAGCTCAGCAAAAAAGCTAAGTCGAGCTAGACAATGAACTAGGAGGAAGGGAATGAGATGGAAATCTGGCTGTGTCCAGGGGACATGGGTGATGAGTCATCAATCCCCAAGAGCAGGGTGGGAAGGAAAGTAGCAGGTCTCCCCAAACAGGCTGACCCCTGGGCTGGGGTCTCTATTGTAGGGGAACTGTCCAGCAGAGTAGGCCTGAAAAGGCCTGGAATGTGGACTGAGGCTGGCTTAGCTGAGCCAGGATTGATACTCTGTGGGAGGGGATGACTCACTGTGAAACTTTTCAATGGATGGACCCAGGGAGTTTGGAAGAAGGCAAGAGTAGAGGTCACCCCAAGAGGTCAGATGCATAAAGTGGATGGAGAGTAGTGAGGGCTGAGGCGAAGAGGTCAGATACTCTGGGGAATGCTCTTGGAAGAGAAGGGTGCCTTGAATAAAGGGGGTAGAGGAGTTGCTCTGAGAAAGACAAGAAGACAGGAGGTTGCAGAGTTGCGGGTTGTGTGGGCTGAACAAGGGGCAGACGTGGGCCTCTGCTGAAACCTACTCCTGTCCTTTTCTCTGCAGGCAGCCGGGAGGCAGCATTTGTATACGCCATCTCATCAGCAGGGGTGGTCCATGCTATCACCCGCGCCTGTAGCCAGGGTGAACTGAGTGTGTGCAGCTGTGACCCCTACACTCGTGGCCGACACCATGACCAACGTGGGGATTTTGACTGGGGTGGCTGCAGTGACAACATCCACTATGGTGTTCGCTTTGCAAAGGCCTTTGTGGATGCCAAGGAAAAGAGGCTCAAGGATGCCCGGGCCCTCATGAACTTACATAACAACCGCTGTGGTCGCACGGTCAGTACTCATGTCTATGCATGTACATTCGTGTCTGCTGGGGGTGACCAGGATGTGTGATCATGGACTAAATGCGAAGGTGGCAGCACTAAAAGCTTCTGGATCACTTCCAAAGACCCCAACTCCCATAGCATTGGAGCAATAAATGCAAGAGATCCTGGGAACGCCTAGATACAACCAAGTGCATAATGTGTCTTCACATAGGTGGAAAGAAGGGAAGGGTGGAGAAAAGAGGGGAAGAAGTTCCAGGAAGGAGTCATGGAAGAAGAGGTTCTTGAATCTGGTCAGGAAGAATGGGTGGGTTCTGATGGGGGAGAGAACAGTCAATGCCCCTTCTGTCCAGCCTACGCCAGGTCTGGCAGATGTCAGAGCACTCCTGCTTTTAGCCCTGGGGAGGGCTAAAAAGTGCCCCGACTGGCTGCGTCTCCCTTACCTGCTTCCCCATCCCCCAGGCTGTGCGGCGGTTTCTGAAGCTCGAGTGTAAGTGCCACGGTGTAAGCGGCTCCTGTACTCTACGCACCTGCTGGCGTGCACTCTCAGACTTCCGCCGCACAGGTGATTACCTGCGGCGGCGCTATGACGGCGCTGTGCAGGTGACGGCAACCCAGGATGGCGCCAACTTCACAGCGGCCCGCCAAGGCTATCGCCGTGCCACCCGGACTGACCTTGTCTACTTCGACAACTCCCCAGACTACTGTGTCTTGGACAAGGCTGCAGGTGAGTAAGGAAAGTAAGGAAAGAAAAGGCTGCAGTGAGTAAGAAAAGGGATATGGAGCCCCTGCTCCTGGTGCAAGCAGCCCCGGTTAGTCACGGGGTGGTCAGCCTCAGGATTTAGGGAAGTGGTACTGTGGGAGGAGTCGGTCTCCTCCCTACATGAACACCTTACAATGAGGCTGGTGGTGAATGCCTGAGTCCACCAGTCCCAGGGCTTCCCAAGCAGGGGAGAGGTCATCTGGCACTCCTTTATATCCCCAGCCTCTGGGGTACAGTAAGTACTGTGCAGGGAACGTTTAAGTGAGTCACCCATTTCTCCATAGCAAGCAATGGATGGGCTAAACAGAAGAAACATATGATGGAGCCCTAAATCGCTGGCTCTTTACAATCCAGCTAGAGATGAGATGTAACAGGGAGACACATGCAACTGCAAAAGACAGATGACTGGATAAATCCAGAAAAGCTTATTTGAAAATGTGGAACTTAAGCTCTTTCTTGAAGTGTAGGGATTACCTGGACAGCCTAGAGAGAAGAGCAGACAGGGAAGCAGAGTGGTAGGGGGGAAAGTACATGTTCTAGGAACCAAGAACTCGGATTAATCTGACTAAGTACATGTTCTAGGAATCAAGAACTCAGATTAATTTGGGATGGGGGCACCAGAGGTAGATAGAAGGGTTCAGATCAGACCATGAATGGCCTTGGAAGACTGTATCCATGAGGTGCCTGGGTGGCTCAGTCAGGTTAAGCGTCTGCCATTGGCTCAGGTCATGATCCCAGGGTCCTGGGGTTGAGTGCCGCACCCGGTTCCCTGCTCAGAGGAGAGCCTGCTTCTTCCTCTCCCTCTGCTCTTCCCGCCCCACTCATGCTCTCTCTTGCTTGCTCACTCTCAAATAGATAAAATCTTTTTTTAAAAAGCCTGTATCCAGTGTGCTGCCATTGAAGATTCAAAATGGAGTTGGGGAAGCAAGGAAAGAGGAAATCCCATGAGGGCTAACCACTAGCAGGAAGCAGCAAATTGTTTTTCAATCTGTTCCAGGTATTTGTGGTGGAATTCTTGGTGATGGTGGAAGTTGATATGCTATTGCCCCCAAAGAGTAGAAGTTACCATCTTGGCTCAGATTTCAGACTGAGATAAGTTAGACAAGGAATAACCTTATGTGCAGAAGAACTGTTCCTCCCCTGGTCTGTCATGGGCTCCCAGGCTCTTCTCCATGGACTTGGCACTCAGGCCTTGGGAGAGATAGAGCCAGAGCCCTCAGCTGTTTTCCATTCTGTTTGTTTTCACCCATCATGGTCATTCCTGGAGAGTCGAGTGGCTCAGAGCAAAACTGGGCACAGAAACAGGGTGGGGCTCCACCCAAGCAACACAGAAAGTAATCTGGGTCCTTTGGATGGTGCTAGGAGAAAAAGGGTGGAAAGAGCCCTTCCGGTTGTTCCAGTGATTTCCTGCCACTAGGTATGCTTCCTTCCCATGTGATGGAATTCAAAGGACTACTCTCTGAATGTCTTGCAAAACTCCATGACACCTGAGGCATAAGCCTATGCTGCTGTACCTAAAACGAACCTTTGGGGTAGGATCTTTGGAGTTAGAAGGGAGGATGGATCATCTATATGTTGATTTTCCTTGGAGGCATAAAATGAAGTCTCATAAAAATCCAAAGTGGGGCCTGGAATTCAAAGGGTTCAAAGTCAGCTCAAAAGGGAGTAGCAAGCCAGAAATTCCCTTCAAAGCAGTCCTGTCCGGTTGAACTTTCTGTGATGATAGAAATGTTCTACATCTGTGCTTTCCAGCATGGTAGCCACTTAGCCACATGGGATTATTGAGTATCTGAAATATAGCTAGTGTGACTGGGAAGCTAAGTTTTAAATTATATTTAATTTTAGTTAATTTAAATCTAGATGACCACATGTGGCTAGTGGCTATTACAATGGACAGCTCAGCTCCAGAATGAAGAGGCTCCGGGTGCACAAGAGAAGGACTTAAGACCCAGCCTTTAGAGTCGGAGAATAACAGAGAGTACAGCTAGTTAGCTCACACATCAGAGGAGTGACCTCCTAACATTTTGGGTTATATACTCCTATTGTTAAAAATTTCTTGGAGCATGCACTTCCAAAATGTGAAATGTTACTTTTAACAGATAGATATGTCCTACTGTATTAATATGTACATTATAAAACATACGAAGTAGAGATTTTAAGTTTATGAGATAAAAACAAATATAGAAGTTCTAAGTTCGGGGCGCCTGGGTGGCTCAGTGGGTTGAGGCCTCTGCCTTCAGCTCAGGTCATGATTCCCAGGGTCCTGGGATCGAGCCCCGCATCAGGCTCTCTGCTCGGCAGGGAGCCTGCTTCCCCCTCTCTCTCTGTCTGCCTCTCTGCATACTTGTAGTCTCTGTCTGTCAGATAAATAAATAAAAATCTTAAAAAAAAAAGTTCTAAGTTTTAGCATTTTCTTTGTGTATCACAGTAGAATGCGCAGCCTGCTGTGGCAGAATCAATCTGTCAATCAGTCAATCAATCAATCAATCCAGTCAATCTCAGCCCCCAGGTCAGTTCCTGTCCCATTTCTGGAGAAACTCTAGGCTAGATACTTTCTAGGGTCCATCCCACCCAAAATTCTATGATTTTTATGATCTGTTGGCAGGATCTCTTTTGCTAAAATCGGTCAGAATGAAGCCCTAAGCATTCTCTGTGCAGAGGGATAACATCATCCCTACCCTTCAAGCATTCCTACTGTAAGGGGTAAGCCATATTCTGTAGGAATTCCATAGGGATATGCTTCTGGGAAGTCACGTGAATCAGTTTGCATCCTCAGCTGAATGGAGATTATAGACATAGTATAACAGTCCACTGAGTTAGATGCTATTATTATGCCTATTTTCATAAGAGAAGGCTGAAGGCCAGAGAGATGACCTACCTTGCGAAATCACACAGCTAGGATGTGGCGGAGCTGGAATTTAAACTTGGACAAGCTGATAATAAGGCCTGTGCTTTTAGTGGCCATACTGTACTACTTCTCTGTATGGTACAACTTCATAAAATATCAACTAAGGACCAAAATACTAACAAAGGGTAGCTGGATTCAAGCTGTGGCAAGACTTCTTAGAAAAGATAAATTATAGGCTTAGTTGTTTTGTTTTTTTAACTTTTAGTATGGACAGCTTCAAACACAGAGAGCTCTTACCCAGCTTCAACAGTTGGGAGCATTTTAAGGCCAGGTCTTGAAAGAGATGCAGAGCTGTGTATTGGTCGGGGGTTGTTGCAGGTGAAGTCAATGGTCTTTGGGAAGCCTTGATGGTGGGAAGAAGCCAGGCTGGTGCAGAGGGAAGCAAGGAGATGGTCATTTTGGCTAATTGGGCACATTTTCAGGAAAAGGGATTCTTTATGGTTTCCTCTTGAGGATGTGGGTAAGGGAATCCAGGGCAGCTGAAGGAAGAGGTAACTTGGTTCTCACTCTCTCTTCCCCAACCCAGGTTCCCTAGGCACTGCGGGCCGTGTCTGCAGCAAGACATCTAAAGGAACGGATGGTTGTGAAATCATGTGCTGTGGCCGAGGGTATGACACAACTCGAGTCACCCGCGTCACCCAGTGTGAGTGCAAGTTCCACTGGTGCTGTGCAGTGCGGTGTAAGGAGTGCAGAAACACTGTGGACGTCCACACGTGCAAGGCCCCCAAGAAGGCAGAGTGGCTGGACCAGACCTGAACATATAAATACCTCACTCGTCCCTCTACTTCAAACCTCCTGACTCAGAAGCACAAGATCTTTGCATGCACACCTTCCTCTACCCTCAACTCTGGGCTGCTACAGTTTCTATTTAAGGACTTGGAGAGTAATCCAGAAGGACTCTGGTGTTCTGACTGGTTCCTTAGCCCTGGGAAGGAGTTGACAGGGGATGTAAGAAATTGAATGGTTCCCTGACTGCCCCCTCTGGAGGTGAGATGGGAGAGGGGAAGAGGTAGGATCTTCAGAGTGATAGAAGTTGCACTAAAGCCCACAGTCAAGGCTCATCTTTCCTTTCCTTTGCACCGGCTCCCTGACACTTCTGGTGTGTGCAAGTGGAAGGGTACCTGGAGAGAGCTTCTTTGTGTTCCTACCTGACTGAGGGGAGATGGGACAGAGATGAAACCACATCTATTCCCTGGGTCAGTTTGAGCAGACTGCCTGGTACCCCAAAAGAAACTCTTAGGCTACAACCGTTTTCCATTATCAAGAGCCTGGGATAGCTAGATAAGAGTTAGTGGACAAGGTTCTATTCACATGCTCATAGGTTCATAAACTGCTGTACTTTGTAGGGGAAAGAATTATATAATTATACAAACATACATTCTCTTCCAATCTCCCTCCTCTTTTCAACCTATATCAGATAGCACGTTGCTCACTCACCTGTTGCTCACTTGCTGCCTGTTCAAACCGAGTGGTATGTGGAGGTTCTTATGCCTAACAGATCACTAGAACACCCTGGAACACTCCTGAGAAAAAGTAATTTAGTAAGCCTGCCTAGGCCTTGGGATTTGATTTTTTTTTTTTTTAAGTTCCTACGCATTATTCTGGAAGCCAGCCAGATTTGGGAAACACTCAGTAAAGTATGGGACCCATGGAGGGTGGGAGAGGGTAGTAGGCCTGATCTCAAGGGCCCCACATGGGACATAAGTGTATAGTAGGCAGGGATCTCTGGATTGGGCAATTTTTAGGAGAAGATCCTGGTCTTTGAAGCTGGGAATGGAAGCCAGTGGCTACAGAGGGCAGGAGAGCTAGGGCTTGAGGCCAAATGGTAAACAGCTTAGAAAGCAGCCTTTCTCCATTTACTCAACAAAATTTTTTTAGTGACTCTCCAAGTCCTAGTGATTATTATTTTTCACTCCATCTTTGGCTCAAATAGGGGAGTTCCTTCTATGCTACTATCCACTGCTTAACTAAGCTTGCAGTAGTGGAGTCTCCAGAAATGGTAGTAAGTTAGAAGCTTAGGACACGGAGTCCCAAAAACCATGGTGTCCTATTTTTATGTGACTTGGACAATGGCTATCTCTTGCCTGGTGACACTCTAAAAGACCAGAATGGCATAGAAATTTGCAGTTATGACAGACCTGGGTTGAAATCACAGCTGTGCCATTTACTGTTTTTGATATTTTGAATAAGATATTCAAATTCTCCAAGGCTTTATCATCTCATCTGTAGAGTGAGGTTACAAACCTATCTCAGATATTGAATTTTAAGTATACCCCCAATTTCAGCCATCGGACACTCTCACCAAAGTCCCTAACTGGTCTAGCCCATCATGACGTCTCTTGGAACCTTCCATTTAGAACTGTAAAGTATTGACAGCAGGCTGAAGATTAAGGGGCCTACACAAGGAATTTTGAATATAGGCGCCCCCCCACCGCCTTTCCAAGTTCCTCTCCAACACCCCTTGGGGTCTTCACGTGTCTGTGGAACAGCTTCACTGCACAGGCAGCAGCAGAAGGATAGGGGAGCCAGAGCTCTGGGCCATGGGGGCAGATTTATTTGGATGATAGGACTAATATTTGTGTAACCTGCTGAGACCTGTGTGGGAGAGTTTAGGGTGGTTTTTCTTTTGGTGAGGGGTTTGCTCCGGTTTCACATCCATTAACACAAAACATGAGCTAGTCAGGGCCCTTGTGGTCTGCGGTGAGGGGATTCCTGTGGAGAAATGGGACTGAGTGAGTCAGGCCAGGGGAATGTCTTCCTTGCAGGCTGGAGTCAACTGGATAACTGATGAGCCAATGGTGGGATTAGGGAGGGGGAACCGGAGGGGAAGAGAAGAGCTTCTGACATCTTGAGCTGGGATTAGGAGGAGGAAAGCCTTCGGGTAGTGGGAAGGTAAGAGGGTCGTAGTCAGTCTGGATCAAGAATAGAGCTGCAGGAATTTACACAAGGGTACTGTCTTTGGGTAGAGCCTTGGGTCCCAGTCCACCCGTGCTCTCACAAGAATGCCCGCGTTACTGCATAAATGTCCTAGTTCTTCCTGGGACTTCAACCCAAGTTCATTCTGCCTGTGCTCTGTTACCTATTCCTTTTCTGTTCTTACCCCGTGGAAGGAACGGAGCCTCTTCTGGCACCTCATAGTGCTCTGTGCTTCCCCCCTGGAATCCAAATTGAAATTTGTAAATATCCAAGTTTTACAGTTTCCTATAAATGATTAAGAGAAGAGCAAGCTGGCCAGAGAGTGACATATATGAACAGTGGCGTGGATAGCGAGGGAAAAGAGGTCCATGTGAGCCCCACTAGAGAGGGTATGTGGTTCCAAGAAGGAATGATGGCTAAACAATTTTTCCTCTTATTTCTTAGCTTGCCTCTGCATTCCGATTGGCTTTGGACAACTAGCATCTATTCTGCAATAAACTAATTTATTTGGAAGGAACAGAAGAGCAAAAGGAGAACTGCATTTGGTGCGGTCAGGGCTCCATTTAGTTCTGCTGCCACCCACTCACTGCCTCTAACCCCCCCTCCCACCCCTCCTCGGGTCAGTAGAGGTCTGTCTCTCTGGCAGCTGTCCCTTTGTCCCTCTCCTCTCTGACACTCCGTGTCGGTCCTCATTTCTTCTAACTTATAATATTTAGTAGAATGCATTGCAGAAAGTGCCATCTGGATACAAAGTTAACTTCAAACACATGACCTCTATTCTTTAAAGGTCTTAGACTCTTAGAGAAGACACGTGGCTGTGGTACCTTGACTGCACGGCCTATGGCCACTTTCCCTCGTATGCAAGACAGAATGCCATCCTGAACCTAGTCCTGCACTAAGAGCCAACTTCTGTGATTGCTAGCCTCAAATAATAGCACTAACCCATATGCTTTCTTAGAATGATGCTGGAAAATGAAACCAGGGACTTCAGATTATTTTTAAAAAATTAAACACTGCCTGGCCCTGAATGTCTGTTTGCGAAAAGTCTTGTAGGTCTGACTCATGACCATTTACGGCCTCGTTTCTCTTCCTCCCTATTGCAGAGAGTAATTTCTTCTCCTTTTTCTCACCTCCCTTAGCAAGAACACCAACCACTAAGTCTTTTGCAAATTCCTGGACTCACTCAGGACATTGGTTTCTACACAGCTTAATATAAGAGAGATAATCAAGATTTTTTTTTCCCCTTAGCCTTTCTGAGGTTTTTAAATGCCCTCAGTGGTCACAGGGTAGAAGCCCAAGGGAGGACGCCAGGGAGAGTATGTTTCTCATCCCTGGGAGGCCGTCAGCCTAGCTCCTGTAGCCAAATTACAGCACCAGAGAATAATGTGATGCATTCCTGGGCAGGTCCGTGGGACCCTGGGCGCCTGGGCCTTGTGGAGAGAGGTGCCAGACACAGAGCTCTCCGTAAGCAATCCTGCAGAGCTGCCCCCTGGGTGCAGAAATGAAATACGGGAGAGCTTCACATTACACGGAGACCTGTAGCTCACACCTGGTTATTGATGGCCTTGGTGGAGGCCTCTGCCCCCACCCTCCACTTGGGAACTGCCTGCTACTACGGGGGTTGGGCACCTTTGAAATAATGTTGGAAAACAAGAAAGAGATGCTTCCTTTCCACTCTTTGCTCCTCCCGTGAGCCTGCGCACAACAGTGAGGAAATGCACACACCTGAGATGCGTGTCTGTGGACACACACTTACTTCTCCCAGGTCACAGCAGAGATCTAGTCCACCTCCCTCTCCCCCAAAACAGAACTAGCAACTGGATTTCAATCAAATCCTTCAAAAGTCATACCAACATCAGGGATTCAACCATCACCAAAGGAACGTTGAAGAGTTCCATTATTAATACGCAAGCAGCTGTGTGGTTTGGGGACTGGTATTCCCCTGAGGGGTAGCAGGGAGAGGATTCAGAAAGAGCAGGGAGAGGAGAGATCAATGGGAGACTACTGCCATCCAAGCAGAATGGTTAAGACTGGGGGACTTCTCATGGCTGGTTCACGCTGGAGATAGAGCAATTCGTGCCCTGTGTGCTAAGGATGATGGGGCAGCCTCCTAGGACAGCACAAGGTAGAACTGCCAAGCCTGCTGCCCAAGACCTGTTCTGTTTTGTTTTAAAGATTTTATTTATTTGACAAAGAGACAGAGTGAGAGAGTGAACACATGCAGGGCAAGTGGAAGAGAGAGAAGCAGGCTTCCTGCCGAGCAGGGAGCCCAAAGCGGGGCTCGATTCCAGGACCCTGGGATCGTGACCTGAGCCGAAGGCAGGCACTTAACAACTGAGCCACCCAGACACCCCCAGACCTGTTATTTTTAACCTTTATTTGGTTAGAAAATAGGATAGCTTTGGGTTTCAGAGATAATGTCCACAAGAGAGAACTCCTGGAGGGGAGCAAGCAGTGACTTTACCAGGGTAAATATGTTACAGCTGCTGCACTGAACTGAGCTTTCCTAGAAGCTGTTAGTCTCTTCGGGTGACTGGCAGATTTCAGGCAATAGCCAGTGGAGTGTCAATAATATGCCTGTCCCTGACCCCAAGGTCAAAGGGATAGAAGAGAGGGAGAGTTTTTAAGTACATTCTTCCACTTCCCATTCATGGCTTAAATTATCCCTGAGCATCTTTGTGGCCCTTCCTCATTTAAGGTGTACGATCAAAACAAAAAGTTGATCAAAAACAAAAAGTTGAGAAAGCAAGGGAAGCATTGTCCCCCTGACCCCCTAACTCTGAACTACTGTTTGCTCACTTCCATTCTGCATATGAGGCTTTAGATGGAGCAGCTAGACACAGTTCTCTTTCTCTGACCAAAAAGAGCTGAAATCTGGTGACTTTACTTCACCACCACCAGCCCCTGCAAGCAGGCCTGACCAAACAGAAAGGCTAAACTGAGTGAAGAAAAAGGGAAGACCAGGCAATCCTCAGCTGTCCTATTGACAACTTTCAGGGTAGGGATGCCTGGATTATTCTTTAGGATGTGATGTTCATGAGAAGCATTTTCAAGTACAAAATGGTTCACCATATACATAATGTTCACACTGATCCTGTGGGGCAGGAGACATTCTCGCTGCAGAGAAAGGCTCCGTGATTTGTCTGAGGTCATTTGCTACTGAGTGGCACAGACAGAACTCAAATAAATCCCGGGCTTCTCACTTCGAACTGTGTGCTCTCCTCAAGGACTAAGAATACCTCAGGCTGGAAGGGCCAGAATCCCAGCCCCTTCAGAACAGAAACTGATACAAAATATTCTAGAAGCATATAGGTGAGCAGAATTTACAAAAGGAACAGCCTAGGCCTTCTTTCACCACATCAACGAATCCCCTGTCATTTCCACCGCCACAAAATGATCATTACACTAAGTAGTCTGCATTTAATCAACTCTGGCTCCTAGCACTTTCTATTCCTTTTTTTCTTTTTCAGATTAACATTTGTTTTCATTTTATCCAGTTCTTTTAAAGTGATGCTAAGCATGCGGAGTATAAGTAGTCCTGTGAAGCCATGAGAGGAAACTGTTAAGGCTTTGGGTCTCTAAAGTATGTATTAGAATTCCCTTTGAGATTTCACTCTTTTTTTAAATGTTGTCAACTCCTGGGCTAGGGAAGTATGAACAGGGAATGAGAGTGCTAAAAACCCGCCCTATCCCAGGCCAGATGCCTACTGAAGGCCTGGTAAAAGGCCTTGGGACCTCTAGCTGAGACAAGTAATTTATCTACACCAAGGCAAGGAGAATATACCTTGCAGAGAATCCCCTATGAGGCAGACAACAGATTTTTACTTGATCAAAAAGTTTTGCTGCTCTCAACCCCACCTCCCACCCTCATTCAAATCTGGACTTCTGTTTAGGTCCAAGACAGTGAGACAAAGCAGCTCCAAGAGAGGATGTGTGCAAGGGGAACCCTTCCCTGTTCAACCCTGGAATGCATTCCTTTAGAAACAGCATAAGCCTGCACATACCCTACCTATCCCACTCCTGCACCCCAACTGTGAAGGCAGAAGGGAAAACTGCA
Organism: Mellivora capensis; assembly: GCA_004024625.1. NCBI lineage: Eukaryota > Metazoa > Chordata > Mammalia > Carnivora > Mustelidae > Mellivora > Mellivora capensis. The sequence continues at coordinate 224,656 of PISX010000769.1, read as the reverse complement.
GGAACACAATGTTCATCCATCACAGACCCGGGCCCCCACTTGAGCTAGGGGAAGGACACCTCATGAAAACAGTCTACCTTTAGTCAGGATCTGTCCCAGAGCAAACCTTACTTTTTGGTCCATCCATCTTGGCTCTCACTGCTCTCCCTGCTCCCCACCCCCACTGCCTCCGCATGTGGGCTCAGAAGTCATCATCTAAAGAATTCCACTGCTCACCTCCTGCATAGCAGCACAGCCCCATGAGGCCGCACACCAGATGGAGGGGATAAAAGTACGAGGTCATGGCTTCTAGCAAGAGGCTTTTTCTGAAACTAACCCCGACTCCTGGAAAAGAGGCAGAGCAGGAGAGTGTCATGTGAGCTGCTGACCACAGCAGCTTCGTGGGTCTTGTGTGAAAAGGAAGGAAAAAGCCTTCATTAAAAATTTCCCTGCTCCCGTCTCCAGACCTATTTCGGATCCCCCATCTACTCCTTGAAGGCATCTGAGTAGAATGCAGAGATTGCTAAGCCAGAGGGTTAAATCCTTCTCATTTGTCGGGGCCTGTGTGTGGCTGCCACACACAGGCTGAGGCGGAGGCCAAGCCCTGAACACGTGCCCTGTTCCTCCAGGCAGTCAGCTATGATGTAAAGGGAAAAGGTGTGGAAGGGCGACTAGAACTCTGGGGAAACTGAGAAGGCCGTCAATAGGCCTCCAAAATGTTTGTGTATAATGGACAAAGACAAGAGATGCAGGAAAATCATCACTCCTCGGGTCATTATGGTTGTTGGGTGACAAGGTACACAGGCAATAACCACAAAGGAAAAACAGTTGGAGGAATGGCCTGAGAAGCAATTGGGACGGGTGGGGGTGCAGAGGTGATGAATCAGCCTTTCTACAGGGTTGACTTCTGAGTTGGGAGTTTTAAAAGATAAGGGATGGACTGGTGGAGGGGAGTCAGAGAAGGCGTTCTACAGTGAAGGAACTGGTATGTGCTGAAACATAGAAGCAAGAATGTACAAGCAATATATAAGGAATTCAACCGATACATATTATACACACTGGGGACGACCGAGAAATGAGAACGCTGAGATAAGGGCTGAACTAATGTGAGCTAGCCGCGTGCGCCTCAACTGTCACATGGTGTGGAGCCCCCGCAGGGCCAGGCAGCATCTTGATCTATGTCCGTCAACGCCAGGGCACCGATGGGAAAGCACAGGGATGAGTCCATTTGTTACATATACAGAGAGCTACACTGTAAATAACAAATGCTAAGTGTTAACTACAACTCACTAACATTTGAGGTTCTAGACTAGTAAGAGATGTGAAATATTTTATCCAGAATTGTGATGCATTAATGCAGGCTTACAGGCCCAGAGCCTGGCATAAATCAAGCCAAACTCTTGAGAAATTACAATGTAAAAAAGGAACAATTTAAAATTAAAACTATGTGGTTCTTTCCCTCACTCCCCACCTTAGAATTTGACAGGCTGCAATGTCCTGTTTGACATACGGGACTTCTGTGGCAAGCAGATTCGTCATGTCTGAGGCCACAGTGAATGGGAGGAGAGTGATGAAAGAGCTTTAGGGACCACAAAACCAGTTCACTGATAAGGGTGAAGATAGATCTCGTGCACTACAAGCTGCTAGATAGAGCGGCTGCCAAAAACAAGAGACAAATTCCCAACTCCTAACTTCCGGTTAGGTCTCTGGCTTCTTGCATCCGTGAAGGTAAAAACAGAGCTATTTACCAGGCTCCTGTTCTACCTCCTTACTGAGCTTTCCTAAATTTTGAGGACAAAAATCACAAGGATAACCAGGCCTTCCACAGCACTCTCCTTGTGCTTCTTCCAGAAACAGAATAAGTTGATGCCTGCACAACACAGATTTGAAGTGCATGGGTCCACTTCTATGCAGATTTGTTTTATGAACACATTGCGGGGCTGTAAATGTATTTGTTTCTCTTCCTGATGACTTCCTTAATAACATTTTCTTAATTATAATAACACAGTATATAATACATATAACATATAACACATAGTATATGTGTTAACTGTTTATGTTGAGGAGGGTTCTGGTCAACATTAAGTTTTTGGGGAGTCAAAAGTCCTCAGTGGAGGGGCACCTGGGTGGCTCAGTGGGTTAAAGCCTCTGCCTTTGGCTCAGGTCATGATCCCAGGGTCCTGGGATTGAGCCCCACATCAGGCTCTCTGCTCCACGGTGAGCCTGCTCCCCCCACCCCCCCACCCCGCCTCCCTCTCTTCCTACTTGTGATCTCTGTCTGTCAAATAAATAAATAAATAATCTTAAAAAAGAAAAAGTCCTAAGTAGACTGGCCATACAGGAGGTCAGTGCCCATAACGCCTATGTCGTTCAAGGCTCAACTATATTACAAGACACACACACACACATACACACACACATACCACTGAATAAGCCAAAAGGTGAACAGTATCCCAAGTGTTTGCTTTACTTAACTGGCACAGTCTGGTGCTGGGAAGCAGCCACTTACACAGTGACAGCATTTGTTGGTATCATCTTAAGTTTTTTCCTCCTTCCCTAGGCAGTTTATAAAAGGTGATTTCTGAAACCTTTCACAATAGAAAAGCTCAAGGGTTTGCATTCAACTGTGACACCACTATGAATTCATTAAGAAGCATGTTTCAGGTTGCACTATAATTTCCCTATGTAACATAAACCCATGGAATCTGACATAAGCTGATTGCTCATGCTGGTTATTTTATTTACATTTCTGAATGGAAGGGATTTCGATACTCTTAAAATATCTAACTGACTTGGGGCGCCTGGGTGGCTCAGTGGGTTAAAGCCTCTGCCTTCAGCTCAGGTCATGATCTCGGGGTCCTGGGATCGAGCCCCACATCGGGTTCTCTGCTCAGTGGGGAGCCTGCTTCCTCCTCTCTCTCTCTGCCTGCCTCTCTGCTTACTTGTGATCTCTGTCAAATAAATAAATAAAATCTTTAAAAAAAAAATCTGACTTATTATTTTTCATCTGTTCTCCCAGAGTAGCTAGTATAAAATAGACATCAAGACAAAAGCTTCAACTTGTATGACTGGTTAAGTGACCAAAGAAAAGTTATTGCTCAAAAGCAATTAAAAAAAATTTAATATGGAGCTTGAGGCCAAACAAGAGATATGATTAGTCTCAATGCCACCTAAAAGCTAAGAGTTAAAAGAAAAAAAAAGTTAAGTAACTGTGTTCATTATCTTTGTCCAAGTCCCATAGGAGTAGGTAGTAGCCAGGGGGTCAGAGGGCCTAGAGTTGACTTTTGACTTAACTCTTTCTCTAGAGACCTAATATTGGCAGACATTGTCTAGTCTACATGGAAACATAGGTGAATGGATGAGAGTGGGCTCCTTACAATCCAGAAATATGAAAATGCCTCCTTAGCAGCAAGTTACAAATCAGACTTCTGAGTTGGAAGATGCTATCATGCATCTAACTCACTATTTGGAGATACATATTCTGTTAACCCACCCAAAGAATAATAATTTCTATTTATACCAGCAGATATAGCAAGCTCAGATGGATTGCTAGAGAACTAACAATCAGCAGTAAATTCCAAAGCCTCATCTGTAGTCTTCTGTCTCCAAGTCATTGTTCAAATTGTCCCACTTCCTTTCTTCTGCTGCCACACCGAGTTAAATCAGTATACTCTTTGGGCCCACTCTTCTACTCTATATACTTCCATCACATTACCATATTTACTGATGACATGCCTGATTAGTATAAGCTCCCTAAGGACAGATATGTCCTGTGCCTATTTTGAAATATGTATTCCAAGGTCATATCCCCAATGAAGTTAGCACATATACTTAAGTGAGCCAATAAAGACTGGAAATATTTTGTAGTTACTCAGAAAATCTTGGTGGTTCCCCCTATAAAAAGGTAGAACTGTGCAGGATGTAGAATCGATCGTCAAAATTCAGCTTGAGAGAGAAGGAAAAGGTCCCTATTTCAGTGCCTACCCCAATAACCTTTTATTATTTTTTAAAAATTAACATGTATGCCGATTTTCAGAATCAGTGACTGACTGGAGGATGCAGCTTTGACATTAACAGTAGGCTCTGGGAAATTCTGAGTGGCTCTTTCCCATCTTGCTCACATGACCTAACTCTCACTATCCCATTCTGTTTCACCATGACATCGCGCTGTTTCATTTTCCAAACCAGAATGGCCCTTGCCTCTTATCAATCTGTCATTAATAGGGACGAGAGGACACAAAAGAGGGTGATGAAAATGTAAGATCATGAGAGGCTTTTGTCTCATGGCAGCTGATACGTGATTCCGAGGAGAGACATCTCTTACTTAAATTCTGATTTGTGGAACGCTTCACTTTTTGACAAAGTTTAAACTATTTAGGAAAACATAATGAATACCACTGTTTATAAAAATATGCACTTGGTCAGTTAGGTGTTAAGATGAAGTCCTACATGCCTCATGTTTGGAAGAGAATAGAGGCTCCTCTTTCTATCTTCCTCTTCTATCTTCTATCTTCCTAACTAAACAGAGTCTTCTGAAAGGGAAAGTCCTCTCTGAGTCTAGAATGACTTTTTAGGTCACTACATCTTAGGTGAGGCACGTGAAAATAATGCCTCAGTCACTTCCAGTCAAATAAATAAACATGCAAGGGTAAGCCAATCTACTGCTGTAGCAGTAGCTTCTGTCTTGTACTAACAGATCCCTTACCTGTCTCAAACCCCCTGCTGCCAGACTACGAGTTACCTGTGAACACACACCGTACCTCATTCTCCATGAAGGTGCCCGACACATATCTGCTCACTGCATGGAGAAAGGAACAGATCTACCCATAGTAACATCTTAACATAACGAAGGCGAATGTTGAAAATGTAGAGTACATTACAGAATAATCATTACCACACTGTGGCATGCTATAGAACGAGAGTTCACGTAGTTTTAAATTCAGAGGCTCTTTAAAAACTACACTTTGAAAACAAACTAAGATAAGCCCTACTGGATTCCTTCCAGTCAATCCTCCAGTACCAAAAGAAGAAATCTCTTCAGGTCTCCAGGCCTCTAAGCTGCATGTTCTTTACTGCAGCTGTTTTTGTGGTTGTTGTTTATGGTGGTCTAAAATACATCCAGAGCAAATTAATAAGAAAAGTCTACACAGCTAGAGCTTAGCTGAATTAGAATCCCCAGGCTCCCAGTAAGGGCTAAATCCAAAGGGATCAGAGTCAAGTAAATAAAAAATCCAGCTGAATTTTATCAGAGGGCAAAGTTTCAACTCTGAGTACCCCAGCAACCAAGGATGAATTATGCATAAGATTAGTAAAGTGCCTTCATCCACACCCCAGCCAGAGAACATTCTTCTATCTCACTGTGACTGCAGGAAACACAGCAATGTGTTTGCCTGCCAAGAATGGTTGCAGCTATACTCTGGATAGGAGTCTAACAAACACTAAAGGATTAAAATTTAATTGTAAAGCTGCCGCTACCTGGGAGTCAAAGCTTAAACTCTGGCTTCACAAAGAAAGTGGGACTCCCGTATCTTGAATAGATGAAAACAAGAGCTGGCACGTTCCTAGCAAAGGGTGTGAGAATATGCTCCTTTCTGAATTCTTCCCCAAACTGCTTCTCTCGCTGTATTTCCTACTGGTAATTTACAAGTGCTCAGTAAGAATAGAGCCCTTTCCGACACTTTGAAGAATAGATACGTTTCATTTTCAGAACGCTTGAAATTATAGGATGAGATGAGAGGGTGATTATGTAGTCTGAATATCAGTTAACTGAATATCAGTTCTCTTAATTTTGACGAGCAGCATCTGAAACCCAAGTAATTTATTTTCTTGAAGCTGGCTGTTAGAGATGGATATAAGGCAATCTTAATGTCATCATAGAGATAAGACAGATAATTTATTTTTTCCTCAAATTCAGAAAGAATACTAAAAATAGCTAATCTTGTATTGAGGCCTCATCAACATTAAGAAACATACTGAAGTTTCCTACCTACTAATACAACTACCAGAAGTACATCTGCTACCTAAAATTACCATGTTAACCAGAAAATATGCACAAGTTGTATTTTAGACCAAAAGTTTATTCTGTTCAGTTAAACGTCCCCAGATAATCCTTCACAAACTTACCCTCTGATTTTGAAAGAAGAATGATATTGAAACATAGGGTATACATTCATAATTTAAATTAAGTTTCTTTTTTTACCATTTCAGAGAGTTGAGTAAATTCCCTCTGAATCATTACAAACGGGTGCCTACTGTTTCTTTAGTATTACTGTACATTTCAGAGAGTTACATAGGCTGAAGTTTTTTATACTGTTGTCTAAGTATGTGATGGAAATGACCAGTGTTCTTCATTCTTAAGAGGCTTACTAGCAAGAAAAGGAATGAAATTAAAGCGAACCAGTTTGAAAGACAAAAAAAACATATGGGCATTCTTTATTTTAAAGCATCAGAGTTCATCAAATAGGCTTATGCTGTAAAGAGGGAAGAGTTCTCCTGGTAGTTTGTCTACTGATGTTTTTGTTTTGCTGTAAGCATTTCTGCAACCTAAATGTCTTTTCTATTTTCTGAAAATCTGTATCGGCCTTTTCATTTAAAACTCTTCTCCAAATTCATCTCCTATAGGAAGACTTCCCTAGCAAAACCACTGCACTATCACCACTCCATCGTTCTATATCCCTTCAGCATTACTATATTTTGTTTAAAATGTATTCTTTTGTAGTTGTTTTGCTCTAAGTTGTGAACTGACATATTATTGAAACCAAACATCTATATCATGACTAAAGGGCTATGTATTGTGTGATTTCAAGCAAGTCACTTAACTTGAATGACTCAAAGTTCCCCATTTAAAACACTGGAAAACCACAATCTGTCCTCCAATGGCTCAGGTAAGAAAAAAATGAGAGTCTAAGTATATACTCTTAAGAACAAAGATAATAACTAACTGAAATCTAAATTACTCCTGGTTTGGAATCATAATATATTAAGTAGTCATACAAATTTAGTTCTCTTGAGCATTAGAAATTTGATTGGTGGGAGAAGGAGCAAAGCTTGATCAAAAAAGAAGCCAGTAGAGGCGCCTGAGTGGTTCAGGGGTTGGGCCTCTGCCTTCAGCTCTGGTTGTGACCTTGGGATCCTGGGATTGGGCCCTGCCTCGGGCTCTCTGCTCTGTTGGGAGCCTGCTTCCCCCCCTCTCTCTGCCTGCCTCTCTGGCTACTTGTGATTTCTCTCTCTTGTCAAATAAATAATTTTTTTTTTCAAGATTCCATCTATTTATTTGGCAGACAGAGATCAGAAGTAGGCAGAGAGGCAGGCAGAGAGAGAGGAGGAAGCAGGCTCCCCGCTGAGCAGAGAGCCCGATGCGGGGCTCGATCCCAGGACCCCGGGATCATGACCTGAGCCGAAGGCAGAAGCCTTAACCACTGAGCCACCCAGGCGCCCCAAATAAATAAATTTTTAAAAATAAATAAATAAAAAATAACTAAAGAAAGAAGCCAATGAAGACTATTCCTCAAAATTATAATTTTATTCTGTATCCCATTATTTTCTCCATTTAGGGAACTGTGCTGGGTCTGCAAAAAACAAAGATGTTTTCTAAAAGAAAAATCAGTAGGTTTCCTGATGTGAATTCTAGTGTCACTTGTGTAATGGGTTTGGAATAAGCAACCGACATCAATATCTAAGCACCAGTCTTCTGAAAACGGCAAGGCAGTCCATTTGCCCCAAGTGCTAATGATTAAGCAATCAGTATACCAGCAGCAATTAGTGACAGGATGTCCTCAACTTTGACACTGGGACGTTTGCTTTGGGGGGGAAAGGATGATTAAATATACTGCCAAATAAATTCAGGGAAAGCTTTTGTGAACTTCACACTTGACAGGCACATGTTAATAGGGAAAGAACATGTTTTCCACAAACTTCACAACTGAAGGAAACCCTGGGGAAGGGGTATAAACATGCATTAAAAAGTACATTGTCTTGACTTTTATTCTTTTTTCCTCCTCTTTGAAAAGAAGAGTTTAGTACTCAGGAAAAAATGGATAAAGAAGTGTAACAGCAATATCACAAACTTCAGTCTGGTTCTTTTTGAAGAACAATCAGAATGAAGCATGAGAAATGCCCCTAATAGAAGTAGAGAACATCTTTTCTCTTGCTAGAAATATCCCACTTAATTAAGAAAATCAAAATAGGAATATGCTAGACTGCCCAAATAAAGATTGAATTCAGTGGCACTAGCAAGAGAACAAAAATGTAAACATACAAAATGTTTTGACCTGTCACTCAATGGGCTCCTTTTATTATCAGTATGATCTCTGGGAAATGCCTCAGATATACTGCTGTGGAAATAGTATGGTTACAGAAAAATATTCTGTGGGACTATAAGCTTGGTTGCAATTCAAAATGTTTTAAAAACTATGTCAGTTCTTAGGAACTAAAGAAGTCTCACAGGTTTGAAAAGTAACCCATTTTCAAACAAAGTGAAGAAACTTGTTTTACTTGTTGGCTGAATTTCTGAATGTGGCCCTAAGTATTTAATAAAGAGGGATACAACTTTCAAAGGTTTTTAGTATGAATGAAATCAGATGGAGAATATAAAAAAATCACTTCCTCCTATGAACAGGTTTCATGTCATGGTTATAACAATGGAAAATTAGGAACCTTTAGAAATAATATATTTTTCCACTGGTATATATCAATATAAAGTTATAATTATCTATAACTCCCCTAGGTATGAAGACGGTCTTTGCCCTAAAAAAAAAAAAGATGAGAATAGTGTACAAACCTCGAAAGTTTTGATCACTATTCAGTAAAACATACTTGGCATTTATTTCTGCTTATTATTTTTTAAATGTAATTTGGGGAGAAAAATGTTAATTATTTTTGGGAAGGGGCTGAAGAAATCCCAGTGGAACATTCTGTAGAAAGGTCTTTTGTTAGCATAACATCTGACCTTCTATATCTTTGGAAATCATACAACTTGGCTAATGCAGTCCTTAAAGAATTAATCAAGCAGATTGTTAGGCCCTAGTTACACTGGAGCCAGCCAATTATGAGTTGCTCAGAAATTCATCACTGGCATGTCCAACCACATTTTCCCACATAAAGATTAGTAAAAATATGTGGAAACAGGGCCCATTCCCACCTCAGCACAGCTACAGTATGTGTTCAGTGAAACAGATTTCAACAAAGTTTTGCTTTAGTGAAACAAACTATTTATTTGGGAATCTTTCTGATCCCTATCTTTGCCCACTAACACCTTTTTCTGCCAGGTTGCAAAGGCTAGCTATTCTATTTCATTAAAACTCAACTAGGGGTTTTTATATGCAAACACAGTTCTGGATTCAAAGTACTAAAATCACATGCCACAAGCCTGAATTCATCAGTAAGTCAATGAAACCCCCAAAGACCATCTATAGTCTTCACTGCTGTGATAACGCTCTCCCAAGACTTAGTAAGAAGAAAGCTTTTCTTGCAGGAGAGGGGCCAGGCTAGATGAAGATTGGTTCTCTAAGGAGAGGGCAGTGCTGCTCTTAAATAAAGAAGCTCCTTTCAGATAAGCAGAATCAGATTCCAGTTCATTTGGTTTGCTGGCTACCCTTACTTTGAACTCTCATATTTAACCCAGCAGGCTTCAAAGCAGGTGAGAAAATGACCTACCACTTAAAAGCACTTTTTCCTTTTTCAGGAATTCTGGCCTTGGAGAGAGTATCAGCTCTGATATCAGCACATTCCACATCTCCAGGGATTTATGCAATTTTTTTTTTTTATTGCTCTATGTCGAATGTCAGACTTGGTTTTCATCTCAGCCAGGAGAAAAATCAAGAAAGAAAGTCCTAACTTGCTGAAACTGAAGTCTTATTCCACACAGCTTCATACATGCAAAAGATAGGGCACTAAAACCACTAACCATTCTAGTTACTCTCCCATTTATCTCAATCTGAGACACAGTGAGGACTATAAAAAACCATTAATCCCTAGTGCCTTGTTTCACAAAAAAGCAATTTTTGTAACAAACGTATTTTCACAAATTCAAATTAAATTTACTCTATCATATGAGCTAATATAAAAATATATCAGATGAGGAAGAGACCATGATAACAATGGAAAAAATTTGGGCAATTTTCTTAAATTGCTTTGCCTGACTAAATAGATTAATTTCCATTATATTTGGCTATCAAATATCTGACCTAATTGAAAATCCTAACATAGGCAGTTTGCAATTTGTCAATATTTGATGTTCTACAAGGCAGTTTGCCAGGACCTACAACCTGAAACATTTCTCCAGTTTTGGTGGTACAAATACACATAATGTACCAGCAGTACTGTTCAAATGACACCTAGCCACCATTTATACTGCAATTTCTATGGGAAAATACATTTTGAGCTTACTAGCAGGACATAGCACCTCCCAACTGTGAGGTGGTTAGGATTTCTCATCACAGCTGCACTTTGGTGATAATGATGACAATGATGGGTGGCGACAAGAGTAACACTTCCCTAGTTTCTACTGTGGACAGACATGGTTCTAAACACCTGTCATATTTTAAATTTATCTAACCCTCACAAGTGCCTAGGAAGGGGAGAAATGGCTAAGTAACTTACCCGAAGTTGCACAGCCAGTAAATGTCAGGGCTTGAACTCAAAGGAAAGCAGTCTGGCTCTAGAGCCTACGCTCATTGCTATCATTGCTATCCTATAACGCTGCGCCTCTCTACCTGGAAGAGGTGGCACTCTCCAGGCCGTATAAATTCCTCCTGTTGCAGGGAAAGGACAGCAGGGCTTCTCAAGTTTTAAAAGTGCATATACGATCACCTGGGGGTCTTGCTAAAATGCAGATTCAGGAAGTTGCAAGTGGCACTGGAGGTTCTGCTTTCTAACAAGTTTCTGGGTGACAGTGAAGCTCCTACTGCATAGGCCATTAAGTAAATAGGGAAAGAAGTAGAATTTGAGCCTCTAGCTCCCTCCTGGCTAGCCGGCTGGTAGGCATTTTTACGTTGTGTTTATAAGCTGAGGATTGCCTGCATGTAATCACTTTTCATAAATTCTTCAATGGAACCTGCCCTTGGTACTGCTGCAAGGCAAATATTGGTGTGCAGGTACCCTGAGTAAATATTTAGCTTTTAGGAACTAAAAATGTAGATGTAAGGGCCACTGGATAAAATGTGGCTATAAATGTTTGCTGTGAGGTACATTTTTAACTATATGTGACCAACTATACAAATATCCAAGGATGGTAAATAAATGCCTGTTTATTGCTCACTACCTAGAACCACAGTAAATTAATAACTTTTGGTCTAAAAAAGAAGCTTTCAGTTTAAAATGTACAATTATTCATTCTCAGACTCTGCTAGAGGAGTGCTAAGGAGCTTGCACTATGTAATGTTAAAGACTCTTCTGGAGCATCAGCCATGTCTCAGATAAAGACAGATACTACATCCTAACATTGATGGCTACAGTGGACAGTGAATGCACTCTGCACTAATTTTAACCAGTATCTCATGGAAGTACACGACTAACATATGCTACATATCGATTCTAGATTCTAAATCTCTCCCTCACTCTATTTTACCTCCTTTCCAATGCCCTGAGAAAACGCCAAGGACCATCCCTCCCACCGCTTGCCTGTGATCTCAAATACACAGCTGCATATATTTTTCCAGTTCTTAAATGGATGGGATTCCCTTTCCAGTCAATTTTTTTCCATGCCAGAGTACACAGTAAGGTCATCTCAGTTTGAGATGCACTCACTCCCCAGCCAGCACCACTGCGAACAACAGTTACCGTATGATCACTACACTTCGCTTTTACACCAAAAGGAAACAGTCAGTTTCCAACCCAAATATCTATACTCCCTGAACAATAGTGGAAAGTCATTCTTTTTGAAGACTGACCCAGAATCAAGTGCAGTCTCAGACTGCTAGGCCTACTGCCAGTGGCAACTTAACACATTACACAGCTGACCTTCAGGGAAAAAGTGCTTTTACTCCTGGTGCCAGAAGAAAACCAACTAATCTTTAAGGCACCAAATAAACTGTTCTTAAGGCAGCAAAAAAGACTGTGAGGAAACAGGGAGTTAGAACAGATGCATATAGAGAAAAATATAGAAATTACATTGCCGAGTAAGGGCTAGTGTTTCTACAGTTCTCAGTGCTTTTTGATTTGGGACTAAAATAGCATTTTTCTTCTGTGTTTGAAAATGTGAAGATGTATTAGAAAGACCCATTTTTATCCAAATGGCCAAAAGACACATGAAAAAGTGTTCAACATCACTTGGCATCAGGGAAATACAAATCAAAACCACAGTGAGATACCACTTCACACCACTCAGAAAGGCTAAAATTAACTAATCAGGAATCAACAGGTGTGGTGAGGATGTGAGAAAGGGGAACCCTCCTACACTGTTGGTGGGAATGCAAGCTGGTACAGCCACTCTGGAAAACAGTATGGAAGTTCCTCAAAAAGTTGAAAATAGAGTTACCCTACCTACGACCCAGCAATTGCACTACTGGGTATTTACCCTAAAGATACAAACATAGTGATCCGAAGGGGAACATGCACCCCCAGTGTTTACAGCATCAGTATCCACAAGAGCCAAACTATGGAAAGAGCCCAGATGTCCATTAACAGATGAATGGATAAAGAGGATGTGGTATATACATACAATGGAATATTACGCAGCCATCAAAAATGAAATCCTGCCATTTGCAACAACATGGATAGAACTAGAGAGTATTATGCTAAGCAAAATAAGTCAATCAGAGAAAGACAATTATCATATGATCCCACTGATATGAGGAATTTGAGAAACAAGACAGAGGATCATAGGGGAAGGGAGGGAGAAATGAAACAAGATGAAACCAGAGAGGGAGACAAACCGTAAGAGACTCTTAATCTCAGGAAACAAACTGAGGGTTCCTGGAGGAGAGGGGGATGGGAGGGATGGGGTGGCTGGGTGATGGACATTGGGGAATGTCTATGTACTATGTCTATGTACTATGGTGAGTGCTGTGAACTGTGTAAGACTGATGATTCACAGACCTATACCCCTGAAACAAATAATACATTATATGTTAATTTTATTTTATTTTATTTTATTTTAAGATTTTATTTATCTATTTGAGAGAGAGGCAGTGAGAGAGAGCATGAGCGAGGAGAAGGTCAGAGGGAGAAGCAGACTCCCCGTGGGGCTAGGAGCCCGATGCGGGATGACCCGAGCCGAAGGCAGTCGTCCAACCAACTGAGCCACCCAGGCGTCCCATTATATGATAATTTTTAAAAAGACCTGTTTTTAAAGGCTTATCAACTTAAAGGGACTTCTCTTTGGTAATTTTACTTTGAGCCAGTGACATTAATTACTAAGTTTGTATAGAAGAGTAGATAATCGTGGGATAGGCTCTCTAATATCAGTCATCACTTACCATCTGAACTCGGCTCAGGAAATGGGGAAGTAGTTCAAATTAAATGAAAATAAAGGTCTATCCATGGTTCTACACCCAAGGTTGGGGAAGGCCAATTAAGAACATGAGAAGCTTTGAGTAAAGAAGCACATTCTGTACCCAGGCGAATGCTCCATCTGTCCATCTAACCTACTTAATCTCCATCAGCAGACTTTATCATTAATAATTTCATTTAAACGGAAAAATTGAAATAGGGAATTGTTTCCCAAATAGGGATTTTTTTTTTAATGCCAAAAAGAAAGCACTGAAAAGAACTGGGTTATTTCTTAACTAGGAACAAGTGCTATATTTACCACCAAAAGTGATCTACAAAGACCAAACTTTATCATGTTGTACCATTGTATTCTTTAAACTTTTAAGCAACAAAAATATAGCTCAAGTCACCAAAAACTTATGTTTGACATATTTATGGCAGCAACTTGACAAATCAATTCCTGTAATTTACGGTAACAAACATCTTCCCCCAATCAGCTGGTTTAGCACAAACAGATCAGAGATGGTTTCTTATGTGTTTTACAAATACTCTACACAAGTCCTTGAGATCATACTTACAGCTTTAGCAAAAACACCCATGATTTCAGGAAACTGGTGTGTGAGAAGAGCTATCATTGCTGTAGAAGAACACAGTCCTGCTGTGAAATGGATGAAAAAAGGAAGCTCCTTCTTTGGGTAAACAGAAACATGATGAAAGGCTGCAAGGGAGAAAAGGTAGAAATGGATTTTATTGGAGAATAAATATAGTGTAAGCCAGTTTTGGTATTTTCAAACAACGTTTGAAACTAAAAAGGAAAATAATTGTTTTTAAAAAGAACAAGGCGTCTCTGGCTACGTAAGGTAGAAGAAAGTTATCCATTATTTATTCCAGCAGCAACAGTGTATCTACAGAGCCAGATGACCGTGCCAGCGATGGGAATAGGATGGCATCATGGGAAAGAACACTAATTGTAAAGTCATGCTGAGGTGGTTTGAAAAAGAGCTTTGTCACTTATTAGCTGTGTGATTTTGAATAAGTTGCTAAACCCTCTCATAGTTGCTATGGAGTTGTTATGATGAACACTGTAAGTCCCTAAATGTGAGTTGTCATAATTCTTTCTCTTCGGGAGTTCGAGAGACAGAAGTGTGGTCGCAGATTTCCCAGAGCCATAATTTTACCCAGTTATTAATAAATGTTCTATGTGTGGCATTTCATAGAGCACCATAAAAATTGAACCAGAATACCAAAGCCCTAGGATTCTGAGTATAAATGAAGTCCCTTGTCTTACCTTATCACATTCCCACATTAACTCAGGTATTATTTTTCTAAGGACTGGATATTTCATTACTAATAGTATTCAAGTACTTATATCTCACTTGAAATTTGATTGAAAATACCTGAATACCAATGCTGACATGAGCCTATTACCATGCTTGGCACACAGTAGGTGCTCAATAAATATCTGTTAAACTGAGAACTATTCTGGGACTTTATTCGTCCAGGAAGTTGACTGCTTTAGGGCTGGATACAAACCCAGGAATTCCTGATGTAATATCCTGCATAAGTAAGGGATGACTAATTCAGTGCTGAATCAAGGTCAGCTATAAATTTCACTTTTTTTCGACATAATGATTCACAGAGAAGATTACACCTAAGTTTCCTTTGGTAGCCATATTTTTTATATCTTATACTATGCTTAAAAGTATAAGCCAAAAACTGAACTCATCAAAAATCCAGAAAATTTCCACAGGCTTGAGTCAAATTTAGAGTAAAAGCACACAGATCTGAATTTTTTTTTAAAGTTATAAACATTAGAAGATGTGGACATTGTATTTTCAGGACCCAAAAAACCAGCAGTCCCTTTTGCCCTGTCCCTCAACCATAAGGTCAACTTCTTCCAGCAAACCAAGGAAATAAGCTATGCTACTTGCAAAGACAGGGAACACTTATGTATACCAGTGCTTACTAAAATTCCTATCACATGAGAGACAGCAACACTGATAATTAATTAAACTGTATAGCATTTTATGATTTACAAAGTGCTTTAATTTATATTAGTTTTATTTTTTCAACAGCCTTAAGAGATAGACAGGGTTTTTTTTTGTTTGTTTGTTGTTGTTGTTGTTTTTTTATTTGTCAGAGAGAAAGGGAGAGAGAGAGAGTGCGAGCACAGGCAGACAGAGTGTCAGGCAGAGGCAGAGGGAGAAGCAGGCTCCCTGCCGAGCAAGGAGCCTGATGTGGGACTCGATCCCAGGATGCTGGGATCATGACCTGAGCCGAAGGCAGCCGCTTAACCAACTGAGCCACCCAGGTGTCCCAAGAGATAGACAGTTTTATTTCCACTTTACAAGGTAGAAAACGAAATAGTTTTAGTAAGATAATTTCCTAAAATACAAGCCTTTTATATTATAGGAGAGATCTTTTTGGACTGCTTTCTTTCTTTCTTTTCTTTCTTTTTTTAAGATTCCATTTATTTATCTGACACAGAGAGAGAACGCAAGTAGGCAGAGAGGTAGGCGGGGGGGGGGGGGGGGGGGGAAGCAGGCTCCCCGCCGAGCAGAGAGCCCGATACAGGGCTCCATCCCAGGACCCTGAGATCACAACCCGAGCCGAAGGCAGAGGCTTAACCCACTGAGCCACCCAGGTGCCCCTTGGACTGCTTTCTGTAGATTCAACATTCAATGTTTGGCCAGTACATCAGTATAATGGATGACTAGTACAGAAACACTCCCTTGGAAGTAAAGTTCAAATTTCATCCTTGGCTTGTAGAGAAAAATTTATCAGGAGGCATAAAAGACAACTAAATAGCTATGTGAACTAAGGGAATAGTTCAAGTCTGAACTTATGAGGTTCATAAGCAAATTCCAGAATGCTGTAAGTCATATCAAGGTTGAAGGAGAATTGAAAACAAAAAAACATTAAGTACTCCTGGGTATTAGAACTCCACATTACTAAAAATGTGTGCATTCTACCACAGTCCGAGACAGACAAATGCTCTCAGAACAAATAATATAATCAAACAAAACCTCCAGCATATCCCTCTTCTACCTCCTGGATTTGCAAATGTGTAAGTACCCTAGAAATAATAAAGGCCTGCTAAAAAAAGCAAACTCTCCATTCTTGTATCCTGTGACTCTGGCAGTATATAGTAATTATCCTGATTTTATTCATATTACTATGTAAAATTGGCCTTATATCAGGGAACTTTTGTAATGATTTGGGGGAGGCATTATATTAGGCTAAACGTATTAACCTAATATAATACACTCTTGCATATTGATGTTCCATAATTCCAAAGACTGATTTCTTTGCTTAAATGTCCTTGTTTCTATAAATGGAAAAACAACAAGAACAACTACTACCAGCACCTCTATAGGAAAGAAAACAAAATTTCTTTCACTAATGACCTTCTAATTGCCAGAGTCAATGGATTCTTCCTAGTAATCACCTTCCTTGATATCAGATACTTCTTCTCACTTGGAAATTTTCCCCTGCTTTTAGTTCCTAGCCTATCTAGTTCTGGTTCTTGTCCTGTCTCTCTGACCACTCCTTCACTGAATTTTCCCAACACCTTATCAGCCACCCATTCCTTCAACATTTTTGTGCTCTCATGGTTCCACTCTGAGTTTACTTCTCACCTACACAGTCTCCTTTAGTGATTTCATCCATGCCCAGAAAATGAGGATTCCCAAGTTGATTTGGCAATGTAGAGCAATCCAGAGAGAAAGAGAGAGTGGAGCCCCCAAGAGTCCTATTTATAGAACCGGACCCTGGTTCCTAGGCCACAGCTAACTGCACCAGGAATAAACATCTGGATAAACCCATGCTCTCTCTCTTCCAGAAGTTTTAGAAGCTGGACTGAGACCTTATTCATGGTGTATTATTTGAACTGATGATGTGTAAAGTAGAGCCATGTAAGGGCATCAAGTTTGGTACATGAGTGTCCAAGAAGGGAAAGCCAAATGACAAAGATAGAAAAATGAAGCAGATACACTGAGAGTAGCAGAAATGAAAGCTCATACAGAGAGGAGATGGAGTTGGGAAAGGAGAAAAAGAGAAGTGTGAACAGGAGACACAGAAAAAGGCAGCCAGAGATAGAGATATACAGATAACGGACTCAGAGAAATCCTGATAGCCTTCTAGTTTCTGGTTCTAGTGCCTTCTGAGGTCTGACTAGAATTGCTGCCTTTGGATTCTTTGAGATAATCCAGTCTTCTCCTATCAAATTCCTTTGAAGTTTAAAACAGCTATTACCCAAAGAATACCTACAACATTTACTATTCATATAATGTACATGTATTCATATACATATATATCTTAGGCCCACATATTATTTAGAGATATAAAAAATTAAAAATGTGTGTATATGTAGGTACTAAATAGATATGTAATAAAATATTTAAGAATGTGTTCATACACATGTGCGCACACACACATATCTGTTATACATGCAACATACTCAAAGCCTGAATTTATTTACTTCCCCCAACTCCTGTTCCCAAACCTGCTCCTCCTGCTGTATAATGGATTTCCCATTCTTCAAGTCAATCAAGTCAGATTTGGGAATCATCCCTGGCCTTTGAGAGATAGGCACTCCCCATTCCAGCTTCCTGATAACCTATTTCACATATGCAGCACTTAACACATGGTTTATCAGTTTTTCTATTACCTCGTGAGCAGTTCAGGAGTTTGGAGTAGGATAAGGAGGAAAAGGTACTAAAATTTAATATTTTTGCTGGGTCCTAGCAATGTATTTGGCCCATTTATGACATTAAGGAGGGCACTTGATGTAATGAGCAGTGGGTATTATATGCAACTGATGAATCACTAAACTCTACCTCTGAAACTAAAAAAAAAAAAAAGAAAGAAAAAAGAAATTAATAGTTTTGACTAATTAAAATATTTACTGAATATCAATTTTCACTGTGAACATTATAGAGATGCATAGAGAGATGATAAAGAGAATCCTGGCCTCCAAGTTTATAATCTAGAAGGGGGAGGTTAAGAAGTACACGGAGTACTTTGAGAGTTCAAGGAAAGACAGATAACTTATCTCAGAGGATGGAAGAAAATAAAAAACCCTGGGAGAAAAATATCAGCATACTCGACTTCAATAATCTCTCCTATATTTTCATCTGTTTGTTTGGACTTTTCAGCTCACTATGTTTGTTGGCTGTAAAATTGCAACTTTCCTTCTTTGACTTGAGTTCTAATGGTCCCAGAACTGTAAAAACTGTGGCACGGGTTTATATCACCTAAGGAAATATGGTGCTAGTGTTTATAACCTTCAGCATGCTTACTTATTGGTTAAATCATAAAAAGAAAAGTTACACATAAATTTACCAGTTCACAGAGAAGAAGAGTGAGTGGATAAGGCAGCTGAAACAAATAAGTATAGATCATTCTTTTGAGGTCTGGCTTCCTGAAAGCAAGGACTCACTGAGACTCTCAGTGATCATAACTCTATATACATCTGGTTCTGCCCCTAAGTCTATGACTGCTCTTTTTAGAAGTGGAAAGTGTAGTCCCTTCAATTTCATTCTTTGTAAAGATTGTTTTGGCTATTCTGAGTGTTGTACCTTTCCATATAAATTTTGAGGTCAGCTTGTCAGTTTTTGCAAAATCCCTCCTGGGATTTTAGTAGGGATTGTATTGTATCTATCGATCAATTTGGAGAGAATTGCCATATAAATAATATTGGGTTTTCTGATTAATAAACATGGAATGTCTCTCCATTTACTTAGATTTTCTTTAATCTCTCCCAGCAAATTACATTGTTTTTAGCAAAACAAAACACGTACTTCTTTTGTTAAGTCATTCCTAAATTGTTTGTTCTTTTTGATGCTACTGTGATTAGAAATGTTTTCTAAAGTTCATTTTTGGACTGATTATTCACTGCCAGTATATAAATATGCAACTAAGTTTTATATGCAGATATTATATCTTGCAAACTTGCTGAACTTGTTTATTAGATCTAAAGTATTTTTATGAATTTCTTAGGATTTCCTACAGAGAACATGATGTCATCTGTGAATAAAGGCAGGTCTTCCTTTCCAACATGAATTCCTTTTATTTATTTATTTTTTTCTGCCTTGATTGTACTGATTAGGATCTCCAGTACAATGCTGAAGAGGAGTGGGGAGAGCAGACATCCCTGCCTTATTCCTAATCTTAGGGAGAAAGCATTCAGTGTTTAAATCATAAAATCACCATTAAGGATGCTGTCAGCTGTGGGGTTTTCGTAGATGCTGTTTGTCAGGTTAAGGAAATTCTCTTTTATTCCTAGTTTGTTCAAAATTTTTACCATGAATGGTTGTTGGATTTTTGTCAGCCACTTTTCCTGCATCCGTTGTCATTTATTCTCTTAACATGATGCATTGCCTTTTGAGATGTTAAAACACTTGCATTTGTGAGATAAATCCCACTTCCTCTGGAGTATAATCTTTTTTATATGTGGCTGGATTCAGTTTGCTAATATTTTGTTGACCATGTTTGTGTCTATATTCATGAGGGATATCGTTCTATAGTTTTCTTGTAATGTCTTTGGTTTCAGTATCAGGGTAATACTGGTCTCACAAATAAGCTGAGAAGTGTTCTTTCTTTTCTGAAAAGAGTTTGTGAAGGATTGGTATTATTACTTCTTCAAATGTTTGTAAGATGACTGCTCTTTTTAATATCTTCAATTTTTGTGTTCTTCATTGCATCTCACATAGCATTTTACCCCCAAAATATATAGGAATGGGGGTGCCTGGGTGGCTCAGTGGGCTAAAGCCTCTGCTTTCGGCTCAGGTCATAATCCCAGGGTCCTGGGATCAAGCCCCACATTGGGCTCTCTGCTCCTCGGAGAGCCTGCTTCCTCCTCTCTCTCCCTGCCTGCCTCTCTTGCCTACTTGTGATCTCTGTCTGTCAAATAAATAAATAAAATCTTTAAAAAAAATTAAAAAAATATATATATAGAAATGAACTTATGCAACTATATCCAAGAAGTGGCTAAAGTAATATTTTAAACAGTATCCTGAATTTCAGCCAAAGGCAGTTTTACTATGAGAAAAATACTATGAAAAACAATCTTACAAGTACTTTTAAGTTTAGGAAAACTAGAATATTTACTTACTAGGTAATAGCTCTCTATCAGCAGTCTCTGTGCAGCTGGGATAAGGATAAAATAGATGGCCTTTCTCTAATGGATATGGAATCATTCTAAAAGCTGAGGAAAAAAAAATACACAGGTTGACATTCCATTCAGATTCACTTTCATCCCATACTACAGATCGAAGCTATTTTGGAGACATATCTTTATAAAACTTTCACATAGAATTTATTAATTTCTTAGAGATACTTTTAGATGAAAGAAACAAAGTAAGCAAAAGAAGGACTAAGAGGAAGAATAAGATTTGTTTAGAGAATAGAATGTCCGCCTGGAATAAAACTAAAGGGAGTAATGGGTGATAAGGCCAGCTGGATCCTTCTTGCCTCTGTCTCCTGGCTATAAACACAACAGACTTAACTCTGTGGATATGAATTCCTTTTCTTCCAGGAATCTTCAAGAAATTGCCACATGTATAACTGTTGTGACCTTAACTGTTAGCAACCTATAAGAGTTCTTAACGGCTCCTAACTTCATGTGTTAGATGTCACTAAAATTTTCTACAAGCAGAATTTAACTTAGATCAGAGGTCACCAAAGCATCACTCATTGGCCAGACCTGGACCAAAATATATATTTATAAATAAAATTTTATTAGAATACAGATGTTAAAACTGCTTGTTCAGGGGTGCCTGGGTGGCTCAGAGGGTTAAGCCTCTGCCTTCAGCTCAGGTCATGATCTTGGAGTTCTGGGATCGGGCTCCGGAATTGGGCTCTCTGCTTAGCGGGGAGCCTGCTTCCCCCTCTCTCTCTGCCTACTTGTGATGTCTCTCTCTCTGTCAAATAAATAAATAAATAAGTCATAAAAAAAAACCAACAACACTGCTTGTTCATTTATATATTATGTAATGCTGCTTTCATGCTACAAGAGTTGGGTAGTTATAACTGCAGCTATGGCCACAGAGACTAAATACTTACCATCTGGCTCTTTACAGAATGAGTTTACCCAACCCTGATCTAGATTATCATCAGCTCTTTCAGACTTCTTAAAGAAGGAATCTTTGTTACCACTCAACTAGCTGAGTATTCATAAAAATTGTGATAAGGTTTCTGTTTTTCCTTTAGTGCTTAGCTCTATAAACTTCTGTCAAAACATGAATTTTGTTCTGCCACAATAAAAAGTAGGAAGTTGTCCGAAGTCACAGAACAAATCAGTGGTAATACTAGGAAATCATTCATAAAGAAGATTATTTATGAAATACAATATAAGTTCCATATTTACTGAAAACCTCCTATGTGCAAGGCAGAACATCAGGCACTGAAGATACATACAGGATCAATGAGATAGAGGACCTAGCTTTGAGGAGCTTATAGACTACTAGAGAAAAAGCAAAAGGAAGTCTAATTACCCAAAGACATTCCACTCCTCAGTTTTAGCAGTCCCAGTTTCATTAATCTGCATATTGCCAGTGGCAAGCATAGTGCCTGACCCTTAGCACACAGTTAATGCAGAGGTTCCCAAATTCTCTTGCTTCAAGGATACACAGTACCCTTCATGTCTCTGTTTATGATGTCCCTAGGCTGAAAGAAATACCTAGCAGTTCCCTTTATGTAGTGGGTCCATTATACATATATATATTAAAGGGAAAATATATATATATGTGTGTGTATATATATATAAATTAAAGGGAAATATATATATACATATGTGTGTATATGTGTATGTATGTATATATATATATATATATATATATATATATATATATATAAATAAAATGAAGGGGAAAACAATTATTTCATTTTTTAAAAGATTTTATTTTTTTAAAGTAATCTCTACACCCAGTATGCAGCTTGAACCTACAACCCCAAGATCAAGAGCGGTATGCTCTACCGACTGAACTAGCCAGGTGCCTCTAATTATTTCATTTTTAAACTATCACATTTTCTTACTAATGGCATGTATGGACCTCTTGGGCACCACATAACTTTTAAAACCTTGGAATCAGATTGGGCACTGCTATCCTCATTTCCTGTTCCACATTAATTTTTTTGTGTGGTACTTCCTTTAACCATAGCAATTTAAAAAAACCCAGCTTTGCAAAGCTATGACATCAAAAGAAATAGAGAATGGAGAGCCACCTAATGGTGAAACCTTAAACTATGCAGAGCTAACAGTTTGAATGATGCTTGACAGATGTTGAGTATTGCTGTGTTTCCACTGAAATTTTTAAATATCCCATGGCACTCTTGTGAATTTGCTACAATGCCCCAAGGTACCTCAGTACAAAGCTGGGGAGCTGAGAGGGTTAACCAATTCTAGTTAATGAGTATTGAATTTATTTTTGAATTTTTATTGATAGCAGGAGTGTACTTTTCAAGACAATCATTATTAGAATTCAACTGATGAAATATTTTGATTAAGCTTTTTCATTTTCTAAGCGATTTTAGGAAGTTACAAATAAGGGATCTGGTAGTTAGTTGAAAAACAATCTAGTTCTCCAAAGAAGATACACAAACGGCCAGTTAGGACATAAAAAAATTTTCAACATCACTAATTATGAGGAAAATGCAAATCAAGCCCACAATGAAATACCACTTCACACCCATTAGTATGGCCATTATAAAGAAAAAAAAAAATAGAACAAATGTTGCCAAGGAAGAGAAAGAGAAACCTTTGTGCATTGCTGGTAGAATATAAAATGGTACAGCTGCCACAGAAAATAGTAAGACAGTTCCTCAGAAAATTAAACATAGAATTATATAATCTACTGGTTCCACTTCTAGGTATATACCCCAAAGAACTGAAAGCAGGAACTTGAACAAATACTTGTAATACCCATATTCATATCAGCATTATTCATAATAACCAAAAGGTCGTAACAACCCAAATGTCCACTGACAGATGGATGTATAAACAAAGTACGTATATACATACAGTGGAATATTATTCAGCCCTAAAAAGGAATGATTTTCTGACACGTGCTGCAACATTATACTACTGAAGTAAGCCTGATTTAATATGACAAACACTCATTATATGATTCCACTACAGAATATACCCAGACTAGTCAAAGTCAGAAACAGAAAGTAGAATGGCTACCAGGAGCTGGAGAGAAGGGAAAAAATGGGGAGTTACTGTCTAACTAAAAAGATCTAGGGATAGATGATGGTGATGGTTGCACAACAATGTGAATATACACAACGCCACTCAACTGTACATTTTTAAACTGTTAAAATAGGGGTGCCTGGCTGACCCAGTTGGCAGAATATGCAATTTGATCTCAAGGTTGTGAGTTCGAGCCCCACGTTGGGTGTGGAGATTACTTAAAAATAAAATCTTTAAAAAATAATAAAAAAATAAATAAAATGGTTAAAATAGTAACTTTTATGTTATTATTTTTATGTTATTATTTTATTTATTATTTTATGTTATGTGTATTTTACCACAATAAAAAAATAGATTTTTAAAAAAAATCAAGAGTTGTGAAGGAAATAGTTTCAAGATGTAAAATCAGAAAATAAAACAAAAGTCCAATTTAAAAAATATTATAATAACTCAACCATATTAAAAAGCCTATAAATCAAGGAATGTAAGTTTTCATTTTTTTCCCTTACAAATATGTAATTTAAATGAACATATGGCAGAATACTATAACAGTTTCTCATTTTGCTCTTCCTAAATATGGCATCAATGTAAGTACATGAAGTATTTCTCCTACCAATAAACCAAATAAACACCTCTGGGTTCACTTTGAAAGCAATCTGAACAACAATACGTAGGGAAGCTCAGACAATCTCATTTAAAAAGGCTGCTTGGGAATGCAATGAATAGTCTGAGAGATTAGTAGTACATTTGGAAAAGAATACTTACTGCCTTCCCACGTACACTGTAGGAGATTAAGAGCACCTTCTATTCTCTTCCAGTGCTGAAGATGGAAGAAAGCATAGGCGATTGCTTCACTATCACCCCGTTTCAGAATGTGTTCTGGAGGTAAAATTAGACTTTTCATCTCTAATAAGTACTAGAAAGATAACACACACAAAGACATACCACAGAAAAATGAAAAATTAAACAATGTTAAGTTCAAATCCCACAAAAATGTAGATTCAAATTTTATAATGTCAACTTGCTTTAAAAAACAAACATTAAGCTTATTGAGATGACAAGAGGGTCACACTGATAACATGTATATAAAATGCTTCTATATGCCAATTCCAAAGATCGAAATATTCCTAAAGTCAAAAATAAGGGATAAATGGCTTATTTATGACCTTGGTAAATATGTAAAGGAAACTCATGCTGAGGAAATAATGTGAGAATAAATATCCATTTTTCCAAAAGAGAATTAAGTATAAAAATCATAAAATACAATTTTGGAACAATATTTTGTGGTGACATTCAATTCTTTTTTTCTCTCGTTCTCATTTTATAGATGGAGGAACTTAACTGTGAATAAGTTCAATTAAATTAATATCTACTAATAAAACAAATCACTATGTTTGTTAGGAAACACTAGATTCTCTGGAGCATCCTAATATAATGATAAATACAGATTTCTTAAGTTAATAATTATAACAAGACTCTGCTGAGTGCTTTATTAGAGGTATAAACAGTGTATGTAAGAATTTGGATAGAAGATACTATTCTTTTTAGTTTTTTAATAATAGCTTTATTGAGATATAATTCATATTTTACAATTCACCCAATTAAGTGTACAACTCAAAAAAAGTATACAACTCAATGGTTTTTAAATATATTCACAGATATGTACAACCATTACCACAGTCAATTTTAGAACATTTTCATCACCACAAAAAGAATCCTACCCTCCTTCTTTATTACCCTCTAATCTCCATTCCCCCTAAGCAACCACTAATCCACTTTGCATCTCTATAAATTTGCCTGTTCTGGCTATTTCATACAAAGAGAATCACATAATATATAGTCTATTTTAACCAGTTTCTTTCGCTCTGCATAATGTTTTCAAGGTACATCCATGTTATATCATATACCAGTACCTCATTCCTTTTTGTGGCTGAATAATATTCCATTATATGAATATACCATATTTATTTATCCATTCATTATTTGATGAACATTTGGTTGTTTTCATCTTTTGGCTATTATGGATAATGCTGCAATAAACATTCATGCACAAGTTTTTATGTGAACATATGTTTTCATTTCTCTTTGGTATATACCTAGGAATGGAAGTGCTGGGTCATATGGTAACTATACATTTAGGAGGTATTAATTATGATTTAGGAGTTAAGAATAAACCACTTGATGGAATTTGGGATTCGAATTGATATAAAATGATGTGTAAAACGTAGGTGAACAGATCAGGTGGCAGGCTGGGGAGACACAGCAGGTTGGAGTACAGGCCAATTTAAACAAGTTAAGAAAGCTTAGAGCAAGATACATTTAAGGAATTAGTGAGTGTGCCTGTTAAAGAAGTTATAGCCTATCAGTTCTTATTCACATATGAAATTAAATTATATCTTAAATTCTTAAAGAAAGTACTTGTCTTAATATTATAATCCACAACAAAAGCACTCTAATTAAATGTACTAATTACATGAAGAAAGATGCAAATTAACCACTTGTACATCATCTTTACTATTAAAGTGGTCAACTTAAAACTTTTCAAAAAATATTTAGTTAGCTAAATACTTCCTCCAAAGACTAAGACCAGAATACCTTTCCCCTACTAGACTGGTCTGAAATAACCTCTCGGGTTCTACATAATTTGATACCAAATTATGTGTCATAAGGTCCAAACCACATTAACTTCCATTATAAAGGGTAGAAAGAGAAACACTCCTAAGAAGTGTTGTAAATTATATATTCTCAAACTTTAAATTCTAAGTTCCTCAGGTTACACAAACTAAGGAGATGAACGACATAAATTTGAGCTGAAATTTGTGAAACACTTTGTAAAACTGCTATAAGCAGGAAGAAACAAAAAGGTGTAGTGGTTTCAAAAACTGAACTTTATCTTAGTCAGTATATATGTACGCATTGTATTAATATAGCTAAAATAATTTTTTCTTTTTTATGAAATGTGCCTTTCCAGCACTCACTGAGTTTAATGCTCATCTTTAATTACTCTTACTCCTATACCTCAATAAAGCTGGGGAAAAAAAAAAGAATAGTTAATCTTGATGTCTCTGGCTCTCTCCTCAAAGTGTAAGAATGCAGTCTACTCATCAATTTATTTTAGCAGATGTCACAAACTATGAGATTATTTACTAATCCAGTTTGGGGACTTAACATTTCCCATTCAGTTTCTTAAAGGAATGCAGCAGAGGTTGTGTCCTGGTCAAGCAAAGCCCATTTGCTGCCTGGTTGGGTTCTCTCCCCTTAGTGCCTTGGGCCTATGTTCAGGAGGGTAATATTCTTTCTAATCCTCTCTAATCCTTGCCCATTTTTTTAAAACACAGTAAAAGATCACTCGCACCAGGCAACTGTGGGAAAATGGACTCAAATAGCTGACCTCTGACATGACTCCTTATGTTCTTAGCAAGTGCACTAAGAGCTTCTTCAGTAGGAAGCAAAAAAAAAAAAAAAAGAAAGAAAAGAAAAGAAAAAGAAAAAGCGGCAATCACAATGGAATCTCCATCATAAAAAGAGTATCTCATTTTCAGAAGAAAACTGTTTAAATACATAAACCAAGTCCTTTCTATTAAAATTCTGCTTCATTCTACAGGTAGAGGAGACAAAATATCCCAAATGATTTTCAATGAGTTTTAGAATCCTGAAACTTTAAACCAAACCTACCTTGGTAGCAAATGGTAAGCCAAAGATATTCAGTTAACAATTATTCAGTCAAACTTAGAGAAAATATCAACTAAGTATGTCAAGAAAATCCTTTTTGTACAGCAACTATAAATCTATATTTTCACTGTTTAATGATCTGAGTGACAATTCAGATAGTAGTCAAACACATATGGCATGTTTATTAGGAACTGACTTCACGGGTTTATATTTTAAAATATTTGCCATTTAATCACTAAAAAAAATCTTTCTTATGCTATCTTATTTTTTCATCATGTCTCACCTACAAGCAAATGTCCTTTCCAATCTGACTTTACAACAAAATAATTCTTACATTTCAGTTCCTAATAAAACACTGAAATAAAGTTTCATCCTCAAAATAGAAGGGAAAATTTTCAATTTAGAGAAAATATCTTTAAAATAGGTAATTATAGGACTATAACTTATTTTATCTCCTTCACAAACTGCTACTCAGGAAATTCTTCTACTCAGCATAAGCTGTAAGTTACTACACAAGAGAAACCACATCCTTCATATTCTACTACAGCACCTGGCACACTACACTCACACAGTAGGCACTTAAACACTTCCTAACTGACCTGATCTGATATATATAGCTAAAATATCTTCAGACTCATGTTTATATTTCAGTTTTTACTTAAGGATATTTTTTAACTCTCTGGGCAAATTAAAAACAAACAAAACAAGCTTTTGCTACCTAGACTTTTTTTGTGAATAAGAATACGAAAGATTGAAAACTAAAGAGAGGTTGGTTTGGTTTGGGTTTGTTTGTTTTTTTTTGTCTGAAAGTATATGCTTAGTGTACAAAAATTTAAACAGTGCAGAATTATACAGTAGAAATACTATATTAAAAGATTGGAGGGGGGCGCCTGGGTGGCTCAGTGGGTTGGGCCTCTGCCTTCGGCTTAGGTCATGATCCCAAGGTCCTGGGATCAAGCCCCTCATCGGGCTCTCTGCTCAGCGAGGAGCCTGCTTCCCCCCTCTCTCTCTGCCTGCCTCTCTGCCTACTTGTGATCTCTCTCTCTGTCAAATAAATAAATAAAATCTTCAAAAAAAAAAGATTGGAGAATAAGAGCACCTACGTGGGTCAGTCAGTTGAGCATCTGACTCTTGGTTTCAGCTCTGGTCATGATCTCAGGGTTGTGAGACTGAGCCCCATGTTGGGCTCGACACTCAGCTTGGTGTCTGCTTTACGG
The DNA here is from genome assembly GCA_004024625.1 of Mellivora capensis. Taxonomy (NCBI): domain Eukaryota; kingdom Metazoa; phylum Chordata; class Mammalia; order Carnivora; family Mustelidae; genus Mellivora; species Mellivora capensis. The sequence goes on along the minus strand of PISX010000769.1, from coordinate 196,168 downwards.
TCTATCTCTCCCTCTGCCCCTACCCCTGCTCATGCTCTCGTGCTCTCGCTCTCTCTCTAAAATAAAATAAATGTTTTAATAAAAAATTTGGAGAATAAAAAAATAAAGAGAAAAGGATAATCTAACTTATATTTGTCTCGATTTCCTTACACATAACATCCTTAAAAACGGGATCAAACTTTTATGTAACTCACTTTTTACTTCACAATCTATCTTGTACATCTCTTCTTATTTCTATGGAGATCTAGCTCATTATTTTTAATTGTTACATAGTATTCCATCAAAAGCTGAGTTATTTTATAATAAGGCCATGCCAAAATTGTACTACCATTCTTAAAAGGCCAAAAATAATAACATTAAGAAAAACTCATAAAAATATTAAGTAAAATGGCTTCAAAATTCCAAAAAGTGATGGGATCTAAAATTTTACTTTGTTTACTTAGACAGGTCTTTATAGCAAAATAAGTCTAAAGTACAGACACGTCTGTTTACCAAACATTTACTAAATGCCTGTTCTGTGCAAGCAGAGTTTCAGACACAAAATGATATGTAAAACAAGAGTTCTGCTTTTTTAGGGAACTAAGGAAGAGACATATAAACAGACCAAAAACCAAACCAAACCAAACCCAAGATATGATTAAGGCACTGAAGGAATGGAGAAGAGAGCCACTATCTCTGCTTTGGGAAAAATAGTAAAGACATAAAAACACCTCAGCAGAACAGGCAACAGATGAGCAGGATCCTGAAGAATGAGTAGAAACTTGCCATGTAGAGAAGAGAGTAGGCATATGTGCAAAGGTAGGGAGACATGATGAGGCATGACCAATCCAGGGAATAATGAGATAAGGAACAAAGCAGAAGTGGCAAGGAGTAAGGTTGGAGACAGATGCCAGGCCCAGACTGTGAAGGGTTTCTGTATATGCAATACTAAGGGGCTGGTCTGGATCGGATAGGTGATAGGGAACAAGGAGAGCTCTTTAAGCAGAGCAGCTTTGCTATTTAGGTAGACAACTCTGGCAATGGCCAGTGTGGAGAAGGGATTAGGCAGGGAGACTACTGAGAAAGATGTTTTAATCATCCAAGCAAAAGATGGAAAGTATTTGAGATTATTTCCACATCTTTACCTATATGTTTAGAAATGCATAGAAAGTGTCTGGCAATAATACAAACCAAACAGAAACAGTGGTTACATGAGAGAAGTAGAATTGGGAGAGAAAGAATTGGATTTTTTATTTTATAAACTTCTGAAGGTTTTGATTTCTTTTATTTATTTATTTATTTGTCAGAGGGAGAGAGAGCGAGAGAGTGAGTGAGCAAGCACAGGCAGACAGAGTGGCAGGCAGAGGCAGAAGGAGAAGCAGACTCCCTGCCGAGCAAAGGAGCCCGATGTGGGACTTGATCCCAGGATGCTGGGATCATGATCTGAGCCGAAGGCAGCCGCTTAACCAACTGAGCCACCCAGGAGTCCCTGATTTCTTTTTTAAGAAGCATTCATTACTTTTACAATGATAATGAGAATTTTTTAAAGAGCAGGTGATGAGGGCATACACTGGGTCAGTGACAGAGGGGATGGAGTAGATGGCTAGATCTGAAAGACAATTCAAAGGTTATGAGCTGGCAGTCTGGGGAGGACACAAGTAAAGATTAATGATGAGAACATGTTAACGAAGCCATAAATCAAAATACAGAAATAAGGAAGGACAGGTAAATTGGGGAAGAAACTTAAAAATAAGATTTAAAAAATTCAGTTTGAGGAGCACCTGGGTAGCTCAGTTGGTTAAGCATCTGACTCTTGATCTTGGCACAAGTCATGATCTCAGGGTTATGAGATTGAGCCCCCTAATGGGCTCTGTGCTCAACAGGGGATCTGCTTGTCCCTCTCCCTCTGCTCCTTTGCCTGCTTGTCTCTCTCAAATAAATAAATAAAATATTTTAAAAATATTCAGTTTGAGGGGCACCTGGGTGGCTCAGTTGTTGGGCATCTGCTTTCAGCTCAGGTCATGATCTCAGGGTCCAGGGATCGAGCCCCGCTTCAGGCTCCCTGCCCAGTGGGAAGCCTGCTTCTCCCTCTCCCACTCTCCCTGCTTGTGTTCCCTCTCTTGCTGTGTCTCTGTCTGTCAAATAAATAAAAATTACTTACTTAATTAATTAAAATTTTCAGTTTGAGACACATTGAAGTGGCTGAGGTACCTAACAGATATCCAGGTAAAATTTCCACAAGTAGATAGAAATAGAAGTCTATAGACAAGGGAAGAAGCCAGAGTTAAAACATACAGGTTTGGAAATTATCAGCAAATAAAATATAGTTGAAGATATAAACCAAGGCTGGTACCTAGTATATGCTGTAGGACCTTCCTTCCTTATTACCTCCAAATCACTCTACTGCTATATCTGGAACAGAACTGAAATTGTTGGAACAATTTGTATCCAACTATGGACAACATACTCAAAGGACTACTCAAGTCTTTTCCCTAAAAATTAAAAAAAAAATTGAAGCTATTTTAGAAGTTATAGTTAAAAAAAAGAATGTATGGTCTGAGGTCTTTTTTACTCTAAAGCCATACCTACGCTTACACTCAGATTCACTTTAATTTTGAATTGCTTTGATCTTCATAATTTATCTTTAGATTGCTTGTTTCTATTACTTTGTAAATCTTACAACAGCTTTTGACCAAAGGCAATATAATTCTGACCTGAAGTAATGATAATACTTTATAATCTTCCTCTTAAAAGGAGAGGTTAAAGAAAAAGCTCTCTGAAGGCATCTGAAATTAAGGTACTTTGCTCTTGATCAGTCATGCACATCAAGAACCAATTTATCTCTGCAATTAGTTTTCTCAGTGCACATTCTATGAGATTGGACAGGCAGGCTGAATGCAAAGAGTCCACATAGATGTGTATTAAGGGGGGAGACTAAAGACTGTTCCCAGAAAGTAAACAGAATTGCCATATGAAAAAATTGAAAGAGAACATAATACTCATAGCAGCCTCAGGAGCAAAGTGAAAGTGATCTTATATTGAAAAGAAAAGGAAGGGAGACTAGAGAGGGCATCTGCCACAGGAAAACTCCTTTCCACATCATCCTACAGAGCAGTACCTCAAGAGATAAGCATTTTATATATCCGTTCTCCCACCTAGGCCACAGTGTAATACAACAGAAAGGCAAAGTGCCTTTTTGTGCCCTAAGTTTGAGTCAGAGACTTCAACACCACTTCCCATTTCTCCTTTGCTTCCTGCTGTGCCACTAAGTTTCAATCAAGTGCGTGTTTCCCTCTTTTATCCTTCATATATGCTACTGTAATATAGGTAGCTTGGCCAATTAAAGGTAAGCTTGATGCTAAAGAGCTGGTATCTTGTTAATGGATGGGACTCAGAACATCCTACATGCTTCAATTCCTTGATCAATCAGAATGGATTTTTCCCTTTCTGTATCAATTTATTTTTAAAATTCCCCTTACACTTTGAAGAAACCTCCAGGCATGTTCTGGTTTCTTGGCAACACAAAACAGCTTTTTTTTTTTTTTTTGGTAAAATAAATAATAATTTTTAAAAGCTACAGATACCATATTCTCAAGTTGTTATTTTGTTTTTAAATGTTCTACTTTATTCCCTCAAGAGCTTCTCTTGCCAGACTCAAATAAATTGTCTTCAGGATATTAATTAATTCAAATTAGTTTTAATTTAGTTGAAATTAGTTACGTAAAGAATAATCCTGACTCTTCAGCATTCACATCTAAGCAAGGTTCATGATCTACCTTCATGTTTACATTTCAGGGGTGAAGTTATATTGTAGTGGTATTTTCAACTATGGAGATTCACAATGGTTTTGGACCATATTAATCAAGAGTGTAAATAGCTTACTGTAAGAATAATGTTAAAGAATACCTTCTATGATAAAAAGACAAATTTAAAAGTGTTAAAGAATTTGAATAAGCATTTATCAAAAGAAGTTATACAAATGGCCAAAAGCACATTAAAAGATAGATGTTTGACATCATTAGTCATTAAGGAAATGCAAACCAAAATCACGAGACACTGTTCACAACTACTAGAATAACTATAATGAAAAGACAAACAGTAACAAGTGTTGTCATGGGTCTACAGAAGTTGAAACCCTCATGCATAACAGCACTTTGGAAACAGCCACTTTGGAAAACAGTTTAGAAGTCTCTCAAAAAAGTTAAACATTGTGGGGGGGGGGGCGCCTGGGTGGCTGAGTGGGTTAAGTGCTCTGCCTTCGCCTCAGGTCATGGTCTCAGAGTCCTGGGATCAAGCCCTGAATCAGGCTCTCTGCTCAGCAGGGAGCCTGCTTCCCCCCCTCACTCTGCCTGCCTCTGTCTACTTGTGATCTCTGTCAAATAAATAAAATCTTAAAAAAAAAAAGTTAAACATGGAATTACTATATGACCCAACAATTCTGCTCCTAGGTTTATAGCCAAGAAGTGAAACTGCATGTTCACACAAAAATGTGCACATGAATATTCATTGCAACATTATTCAAAATAGCCAAAGAGTGAGTGGGACCAACCCAAATGGCCATCAATTGATGAATAAACAAAATGTTGTATATCCATACAATGGAATATTACTCAGCCATAAAAAGGAATGAATTATTGATAATGCCACATTATCCTAACTGAAACAAGTCAGACAGAAAAGGCCACATATTCTATGATTCCAAATCCACAGAGAAAGAAAGTAGATTAGTGGATGCCAGAGATTAGGGAAGAAAAGAATGGGGAGTGACTATTAATAGGTACAGAGTTTCAGTCTGGGACAATGAAAATGTTCTAGTATTAGATAGTGATGATTGTAGAGACTTATGAATATACTAAAAACCATGGAATTGTGTACTTTTTAAAAGGGTGAATTTTATGGCATGTGAATTATCTCAAATTAAAAAAAAAAGAAAACTTCAGGCACCAGGGTGGCCCAGTTGGATGGGCAACTGCCTTCGGCTCAGGTCATGATCCTGGAGTCCTGGGATCGAGTCCCGCCTCAAGCTCCCTGGTCCATGGGGAGTGTGCTTCTCCCTCTGACCTTCTCCCCTCTCATGCTCTCTCTCACTCTCTCTTTCTCAAATACATAAATAAAATCTTTAAAAAAAAGTTCTATAAAACTTTTGATGGTTGGATAATAAAGGATATGAGACACTAGAATGACTGAAACAGGGTGCTATGGAATACTTAGAAGGTATGAAACATATTCTACTCTTATAAAAGAACCTATTTCTATAGTGGCTGAAAGATGCACAATCTTTTTCTTGTCTGGTGACTAAAAAAATTTTGAACCAAAGCCATAGCTAGGTAATGAAGAACAAGTCAAAACCCATGAAAACACGCTGTTCTAATTTTTCGCTATTACTATCAGAGTTACTGTACACTGAAACTCATTCAGTAGATTAAAAAAACCTGTACAATCAATATTAATGAAATATCTAAAGCAAATTCATAGCCTGAAGAGATTTATGTGATCTTTCTCCATTGTGCTTCTAATAGTTTCCAGCTTTAACAAATTGCACTGCTCTAGACCTGCAGCCATTTCTGTTGTAGTTATGTGGAAAGTTGCCAAAAAATATTTCCTGCTAAAACAGCTTTATCCTTTGTCATTTTACTGGTAAGAATCATACAACATTTGACAAATTTGCTTAATAAATTTATAAGAATAAATGGTTAAATTTGTATGTATACATGCATGTATGTATGCAAAGGCCACTGTCCGTTAGGTTAGATAAGTTATCACAACCCACAGTTGAAGTTTGAAGAAAAAAACTCGTAAAGCCCTTCATGTTTGCTTGGCTCCAGCTGAAAGACAGGGACAGAGAACATCCCTGGTGGAGGGGGATCTGAATCAGTATATACTTCATCACTTGTAAAACCCTAGCAAAAGTAGTCTTACAGACCAGAGTTCTCCCAGTTCATGTAACACCAATGTTACTTAGGTGGGATATTATCCAAGTTGTTGGAGCTTAAAATTTCTCCAAAATACCTTACTAGTTATCCTGTTTGAAAATACCCAGCCTAAAGTGTGTATCCACAAACTATACTGCAAGGCTTATAGCAACATTCTACTTAGCTGGATATTTTGATAGAGTTGAATGGTCAACTGGCTTTGATGTTCATTTGGAGGGAAAATACTTAAATTTCTACCTACAAATAGAAATGATGTAAAAATGTTAAAGTATATGCATATTATATGGTAGTTAAGTATGTACTTATATTAAATTATATATTATAGTTTTACTGAGATATGTATCTCATATCACAAAATTCACCATTGTAAGTACTCGGTTCAATGATTTTTAGTGAATCTATACAGTTGTGCAACCATCACCACAAAAAGTTCCTTCATGTCAGTCTGCAGTCAGTCCATACTCCCATCCCCAGCGAACCACTGATCTGCTTTTTATGTCTATAGGTTTCCCTGCTCAAGAAATTTCTTATTAATGAAATCATATAATATGTTGTCTTTTGTGTCTGGTTTCTTTCACTTGGCATAAAGTATTTGAGGTCCATCTATGTTGTTACAAGTACTTATAGCTTGTTCCTTTTTAGTTCATTCACCTGTTTCCAAGTTTTTGGCTATTGTGAATAATACTATTATGAACACTTGCATACAAATCTCCATATGGACATATGTTTTTATTGCTCTTGGGTAGGTATCTAGGACTGAAATTGATGGGTCATATGGCAAGCATATGTTTAACTGCAAAATTGTTTCCAAAGTAGCTATACTATTTTATATGCCCAGCAGCAATATATGCAGTTTCTCCACATTCTTGCCAACACTTGATTTTGCCAGTCTTTGTGTTTATAGCCATTTGAGTGGCATAAAGCAGTATCATATTGTGCTTTTAATTTGTATTTCCCCAATGACCAATGATGCTATCTTCTCATGTGCTTATTACCTATTTACATATCTTCTTTGGTGAAGTGACTATTCAATCCTTTACTAATTACTTTTTTCAAAGATTTTATTTATTTATTTGATAGAGAGAGATCACAGTAGACAGAGAGGCAGGCAGAGAAAGAGAGGGAAGCAGGCTCCCTGCTGAGCAGAGAGCCCGATGCGGGACTCGATCCCAGGACCCTGAGATCATGACCTGAGCCGAAGGCAGCAGCTTAACCCACTGAGCCACCAGGTGCCCTACTAATTACTTTTTAATTAATTTATTTGTCCTCTTATTATTTAGTTGAAAGAGTTCTTTGTAAGTTCTGGATATGGAATTTAACAGTATATGACTTCCAAATATGTTTCCCTAGACTTTGGTTTTCCATTTTCTTAAGGTCTTTTAAGGAGCAAATGTTGGGGCGCCTGGGTGGCTCAGTAGGTTAAGCCTCTGCCTTTGGCTCAGGTCATGATCTCAGGGTCCTGGGATTGAGCCCCATGTTGGACTCTCCGCTCAGCGGGGAGCCTGCTTCCCTTCCTCTCTCTCTGCCTGCCTCTCTGCCTACGTGTGATCTCTGTCAAATAAATAAATAAAAATCTTTAAAAAGAAAAAAAGGAGTAAATGCTTTAAGGAGTCCAATTCATCCATTTTTTTATTTTTATTTTTTCATTCATCCATTTTTTTAATGGATCATGCTTTTGAAGAAATCTTTGCCTAACCTGAGGACACAAAGATTTTCTTCTGTTTCCTCTCAGTTGTACAATTTTACCTCTTACATTTAGATCTATGTTCCATAGTGAGTTCATTTTTGTAAATGGTGTGAAGGAAGGGTCTTGATTCTTTTTTCTTTTTTTTTTTCTTCTTCTCCATATAGATACCTGATTGTTCCAGCACTTTTTTCCAGCCCCATAAAAAAAACTATACTTTCCCATTGAATTGCCTTGGAACTCTTGTTGAAAATTGATCATCACTAGGTGAGTTCATCAGGATTCTTTATTGTCTTCTATTGATCTATATTTTTAATATTTATGGTGATATTATTTTAACTACTATAGTTTAAAAAGGCATTGAAATTGGGAAAGCTAGGTAACTTCTTTTTATTTATTTATTTATTTATTTATTTATTTATTTGAGAGAGAGGCAGTGAGAGAGCATGAGCGAGGAGAAGGTCAGAGGGAGAAGCAGACTCCCCGTGGAGCTGGGAGCCTGATGCGGGACTCGATCCCGAGTCTCCGGGATCATGACCTGAGCCGAAGGCAGTCGTCCAACCAACTGAGCCACCCAGGCGTCCCGGGAAAGCTAGGTAACTTCTAATTTTGTTCTTCTTTCTCAAAATTGTTTTGGCTATTCTATGTCCTCTGCATTTTCGTATCAATTTTAGGATGAGCTTATAATTTCTACAAACAAGCCTAATAGGATTTTAATAGGAATTAGATTGAATCTCAGATCAGTTTGGGGAGAACTGTGGTCTTCACAATACTGAGTCTTCTAATCCACATACATGATACATATATCTCCATTTATTTGGGTCTTCTTTAACTTCTCGTGTGTGTTTAAATTTAAAAAAAAAATCCCTAAAAGCATTATAGATTATCTAGAGCAGATTCAATCTGGAGATTTATGTATTTTATCTATCCAACAATTTAATTTAATTAGGGCAATGTCTGGAATTTCTACCACCCTCTCTCTACCCAAGTGCCTCCAGCAGTAGTTTTGAAGACCGATGTACAATGCACATTATCAGAATTGTTACTGCTGGGGTGCCTGAGTGGCTCAGTGGTTAAGTCATGATCCCGGGGTCCTGGGATCGACCCCCATATTGGGCTTCCTGCTCAGCAGGGACCCTGCTTCTCCCTCTCCCACTGCTGCTCTCCAACTTGTTCTCTTTCTCTCTCTCTGTCAAATAAATAAATAAAATCTTAAAAAAAAAAAAGACTTGTTACTGCTTAGAATATATTTTACATGAAAGCATTTTTGAAGCAGAAAACAAGTCCATAACTACAGGGTGCAGATTTTGTTATTTTCAGTGGGAATCAAATAAAAATTTTAGATACCTTAGCAACGTATTTAATTTGAATAGTTCCAATTAATAACTGCTGCTTATCCTCTCACAGGGAACAGATTTCTATCCCATCCTGAATAATAATAATAAAAATCACTTCTGAAATGTTTACTGTGTGTCAGGCATTCTCCTAAGCACTTTAAAGATACAAACTCATTTAATATTAATAACAACTCTAAGGGGTAAGGGATATTAGCCCCATTTTACACACGAGGTCACTCAAGTTCAGGAAACTTGTCCAAGGTCATACAGCTGGGAAGTAGAGGAGCCAGAATTCAAACCTAGGCAGTGTAGCCAAAGAATCCTTTCTATTAATCACTCTGCAGCATGAGAGAGCAGAGCATTTCATATAGAAGGATTTTCAAACCTCTGCTTCCAGTAATTGAAGACTGGATAATTCAGATCAATCCTCTCAGACAACAAAATATTTTTTAAAACCTGATCAAATACATCAGAGAATTAACAAACACTCCAAAGAAGCCAGCAATAAGAGAAGTAAGCCACATTTGGGGCTTCTTTTACCATAGAGACATTTGCCAATTCTGGACAATATGGCTAAGAAGCTGTTCAACCTTTTTGCCAGTTTTATAAGACTAAAGGAACAAAAGTCAGGAGTTCACGGTGTGTTAAGTGCAAGAGCCTTGGTAAAATCCTCAGGATTGAATTGAGACTGAGGCTCAATTCAAGGCTGCATCCTAGGAATAAGGGTAAGCCAGAAATAAAAACCAAACTTTCACAGATTATAGCCCAATTTCTAGTCACCTGGGGAGATCAGAAAATATCAATCCCTGAAACTGAATTAAGGTAATTCTGTGTTGCTGGTTGCTTCTTCTAGGCATCTAAGAGCAAAGAAAATCCTCTCCAAAAGAAGATACTATTCCAAGTTATTTCTACAATTTTTTCCAATAAAATAGCGGGTACGAAGTCAAAGAAGATCAGGCATAAGAGAAAGAAGAGAAGACAAGAAGAAAAAAAATGTAGCAGGAAAAAAAACACATTACGGAAACAGACACAGAAGTTCCAGATATGTGGATTATCAGAGAAAGACTTTAAGATAATTACTTTAAACTATTTTCAAAGGCATAAAAGAGCGTACTTTAAATTTTGGCAGAGAATTACAAACTATAAATAACACAGGAGATGTGAAAAATAAACAAAAATTCAAGAACTGAAAAATGTTTCAAAGGAGTGAAATCACACAGAGTATGTTCTCTGGCCATAATGCAATTATGCAGAAATCACTGATAAAAAGATAATCTCCGCATGCTTGGAAATTAAGAAATAGCTAAATGGAATAAATGTATCTCTAAATCAAAGAGGAAATCAAGATGAAAATTAGAAAATATGTTAATGTTAACATTTAATATTAAATTAAACAAAAAATATTGCTATCCAATGCAATTAACACTGTACTTAGAGGTTTACAGACTTAAAGAACTATATTAGAAAGAAGGCAGAAAAATAATGTGTTAATTTAAGTACCTATACAAAAAGATACAGGAAATAAAAAAATAGAGCCAAAGAGGGGCGCTTGGGTGGCTCAGTAGGTTAAAGCCTCTGCCTTCAGCTCAGGTCATGATTCCAGGTTCCTGGGATCCAGCTCCACATCGGGCTCTCTGCTCAGCGGGGAGCCTGCTTTCTCCTCTCTCTCTCTGCCTGCCTCTCTGCCTACTTGTGATCTCTGTCTGTCAAATAAATAAATAAAATCTTTAAAAAAAAAATAGAGCCAAAGAAAGTTTTAGAAAGGCCATAAAGAACAGAAATGAATGAATCAGGAAACAAATAGTAGAGTGGATTGACAAAGCCAGAGCTGGGTTCTTTGCAAAGACTAATAAAACTGATAGATTTTGGGGGAATCTGGTAAGGAAAATAAAAAAGATAACTAGTGTTAGGATCTAAACAGTGGATATCACAACTGATCCTGCAAACATTAATAAGATAAGAAAAGGATTTTATGAAATCTTTGTGCCAATAAATTTCAAAATTTTGATGAAATAAATTCCTAGAAAATGTAACTACAAAAACCAACACAAGAAGAAATTTGAAGAGTTATGGAATGGCTAAAGAAACTAAACTTGTAATTAACCTATTAAACTAATGAAATGAAATTTGTAGTGAAAATACTTTTCACAAAGAAAACAGAATCAGGGGTGCATGGCTAGCTCAGTGGGTAGAGCATGTGACTCTTGATCTTAGGGTTCTAAGTCTGAGCCCACACTGGGTGTAGAGATTACTTAACAAACAAAAAATCGATAAAGAAAGAAGAGAAAACTGCAGGATCAGATAGCTTTATCAGCAAATTCTACTGGTCATTTAAGGCAGAAATAATTCTAATTTTACACAAATTATTCCAGAGAATTTAAAAAGGGAAAAACCACTCCTTAACTTATCTTATAAAGCCAACAATGAAAAGTATAGACCAAAAATATAGGAAAAAAAGAAAGTGAACATAGTTAATGTCAGAATAGTGATTACCTTTAGGCAGGAGGAAAAAGGTGTAACTGGGAAAGGGCAGGCAGATGGGCTTCTGGGGACTGACAGTGTTGCTTCTTGACCTCAGTGGTAGTTTTCCACTCATTTGCTTTATAATAAATCACTAAGATGCATATTTCTGCTTTTTATACTTTGCTATATATGTAATATAATTCATAATAAAATTATCTAAATTTATGGGACTGGTGTCACTTAGTAAGAGAATGGTATGAATATTTGTTGACTGTCATCCTTAGATTGCAGTAATTTTCTTGATTCTATCTATACTGTTAAGAGTACTGACAGACTTACAACTTCCACTTCTTCGAGATTATCTTTTAGAGATTAATCTCTTTCATGTTTACTTGCTTCCAAATTCCATTAACGCACATTACACTGGAATCAATAGTTATATTACATTTAGTAATAAAGGCACCTATTTCTGAAGATTCTATACTTTCTAACACGGAGCATTACTTTTAAAAACCCAAAACTTAATCTTGGGGACAAGACACAAAGATTAACCAATAACCTGTGGTCTGCAATGTGTACAATATAAAGACAAATGAGATGGGTATAGTTTCATCTGGGACTAAATAAACATCAACTTGGCAGTGTTTCTGTGCACTTCCACATCTGTTTTCTATCATTGATTATTTTAATCTATTTGTCTTCAGTCTTTGTCTTTCTAGCGCTAATTTCAAACCCAAGCATCTGTCTAGATGTAAAAGGCCTTTATAGTAACAGGAAATTTGATGTAATGATCTGAAAAATGAATGATCTTCTATTAAAACCATGCCATTTTATTTCTTCTCTGTAACTAAAGTAAAAGGAACTGCTAAATGAACACATTTCAAATTTTATTGTGACAGCAATTACAAAGCCTACAGTGAACTACTGCTCCTATTCACCTCACTGAATGCCTTTAAGATCCACTTCACAGTCAGGAAGTATAAAAATATAACAGACTTGGGGTGCCTGGGTGATACTGTCGGTTGAGCGTCCAACTCTTGGTTTCAGCTCAGGTTGTGATCTCAGGGTCATGAGAACAAGCCCTGCCTCAGGTTCCGCATTCAGTGCAAAGTCGGCTTGGGGCTCTCTCTCCCTCTCCTTCTGCCACTCTCCCCAATAGGTATGCTCATGCACATTCTCTCTCTCTCAAATAAATAAATGAATCTTTAAAAAAATATGTAACAGACTAAAATAATTCCGACTCAAATTATGGAGACCCAAACTTTGGTCTACATACTTTCATGAATTTGATAAACTCAAATAAAGGTAGCATTTTCATCATAAAATTTCTCACTTTTGGAACATGAGGATTAAATTCCACAGCTCTATGAATTGCTTCCACAGCATTAATTTCTGCTGTGCTTAGCCCTCTTCTGGAAGCTGTTTCGGGAGAGAATCTGTAAGAAAACCACAAAATGAAGAAATGAATATAAAAATCCATGGATTTTGATCATAATCTAACTTCCTGAAGCAGGGGTTTCTGGTTGATAGCCAAAGCCAAAGCCAAATAGTAAACATGAAAGTAATTCCCTTGGTTGAACATATAAAGAAGGGCAACGTAAGAAATGGAAATCTTCAAATTTAGGTAATGAAAGCCTTCAGAAGTCCACTGGCATATCCTGGGAAAGGTGATAAAATAAGAAATGCTACACAGGGACACAGTCTCTGCTACACAGAGACTATCATGAAATAGAAGTACATTCTTATCAAATTTTCACTGAGAGGAAACTGACTGTGAATATCCCCTTCTAATTCATATTGAGGCATAGTAATCTAAGGCAAAAGAAAATGGTTGCCATTTGGTTTCTGAAAATCTTATCTGTGGAATAAAGAGAAATTCATTAAGGACAGCCAAAAAGACAAGGGAAACAGAATAACTCAGAATTATAACCTCCGGACAGCATGAAACTATTTCCCTACCATATACCTTATCATTATCATCATAGCTACTATGTACTCCATGTACTTTCTAGCATTGTTTTAAGCATTTTAACACACACAATCCTCACACAACCATGCTATGGTATTATTACTCTCATTTTACAGAGAGGAAGAGATTCAAACTGATTAACATGCCCAAAGTTACACAGCTGGTATGCAGTAGATTTTGAATTGGAATCCAGGTTTATTTAGCTCTAAAAACCGTGCTCTTTCCACTACACTGTTAAGAAGCCTCAAAGTCCCATCAGATCAAGGGTTATTCAAAAGGAAATAGGGAGAAAGAAGCATTATTTAAAGTCAGTGGTGAAAAACATAATACATGTTTCCCCTGTGATCTGCAAGTAGAGTGTTCCTAAGAAACCTTTCCTACACTAGAATGGCATAAAGGGAAGAAGCAATTACCATTTCATAAATGTGAGCATCCTGTTCAGATTTCTTTCGGTTAGCAAACATAGGCATTAGTGTAGGGGTCTTGTAAAAGTGAAATGGCATAAAGTGAACTTTCAGATAGCAGGGGAAAACCGTATTGAGTTTAGTAGTCTAAATTACTGTAGTTTTCAATACTTACTTATCTGAAACAGTCCTTGTCTTCAATAGTGCTGCTGTGTAACAGATTGCTGCTGACTTTGGAAGGCTTATATCTGTAATTGTAATTTTCAACTTAGGTAAGAATCACAAAAAGTTTCTTAAGACAATTTTTAATAAGAATAATTCCTGGTACAAATTCAACAGACACACTATAGGAGTAGAAACAGGTAGACATGTAGTTGGAAGAGCTGAGTTTTAATCCTGATTCTACTATTTACTAGCTATGCATCCCTGAACTAGCAGCAACTTCTTTAACATTTAATGTCAGCTTTTTTCTTATCAAAATAAAGAAATAACACTTTTCTAGCAGAGAAAATTATAATTATATATATAACTATATCGATATAATTATACATATTAAATTATAATTAAATTATGTCTGTGAAAGTCCTCAGAACAACAGTGAAAAGTACTCAACAAATGTTTATAATAATCTGTTAACAATAAAAGTATTCAGGGAAAAAGACATATAGACCTAGAACTATTGAAAACTCTACCTATTCGCAGAGAAAAACTAAGATTCAAAAAGATATATTTAACAGGAGTTAAATCCAGGTAATACAACAGGTGATTCTAATTTTTTCTTCTTCCAGTGTTTTTGATTTTTGTTTTAAAGGATTTTTTTAGAAAATAAAATAATCAGGAAATATAATTAATTATACCAATCCTTTCTTAAAGAATGCCCAAAATAATGTTATCAGGAGAATAGTATTAGTGGACTCTCTTGAAGTTTTAGATTCCAGAGTTATACCAGCAAATTGAGAACTAAAGAAATAAATTTGCTTTTAACTTCTACAGGATTCTAGAATGGTAAAACCTGGGGAATCATAAAAACAACTGAAAACACAGAAGCATAGCTAAGTTGTTAGTTTTATTTTATTTTCAATAAATCAGATCCTATCTGGTTTTTTGTATTTGGTTCCTAAGCTTGTTCACTGTATCATAAGCAGGCCACGCACCCGATAAGTTACATATGGAAAGAATTTCTCACAACTTTCTCCATGAGCCTACACTATCGTGAAGCACTTGTAAGAATTCCAGATGTTTAAAAAAATAAACTTCTCTTTCAAAGTGCGACACATTTCAAACTTTACAAATCATGGGGATTCCCAAACTAATGGCTAGGAACTGACAACAGAACAAGCGTGAATATGTGACCTGTAGATGCTATGTTACGGTGAAAGATGTGACCAGAAACGTTATGCTAGTTAGGATGTTTCCATCTTGCAGTTAAAAGCTGATGCCTCACTCAAAATGAGGAGAATGGGCATGCTTCTTAAAAATTCTCCCAACTCCATTTGTGCTGAACTGGCACTGTTTAGTATAATAATAAAAATAGCCAACATATGTCAACTTCTTACTATTGGAAGACTAGTAAACAAAGAAATGGAATAGCTGGATTTAAGTGTTGGCTTGCCACACTGACTGGCTGGGAGACCTTACCTTCTTTAACTCCAGTTTCCTTGTTTACTAATAAGAGTAAAACAACTTGTCCTACCACCTCACAAGATTATTATACTCCTCATATGAAATAATAAATTATATTTTGTAACCAAAAAGCATTGTAAAAATGTTACTCTGAATTTTTTATACATACCATAAAGCAACTTCTGTTAACTATCTCTGGCACTACAAAACAAATGTCCATAGCACCCCACACTTTTCCAATTATCTCACCTTACACACTATGCTTCAATATAACTATTGTTCATTTGTCTTTGTATGTTCTTTTACTAAACTGTAATTTCTACAAGGACTAAGTCCATGTCTTCTTGTTCACCACTGTATTCTAAGTCCTTCACTCAACAGACGAATGAATAAATTTTTAAAGAAAATTTCTTCCTTGTAGACTTTTGCTCCCAAAAGTCCTGATAAAGAAGATACTTACTATAACTTGTATCCATGGATTCTAAATACTGACTAAATACTGACTTGAAAGAATGCAAAAAGAAAAATCAAAGAAATACCAGAATAGAATCACATTTATGATTACATAATTGAAAAAAGATATTTTAACCATGCTATCAACTAAGTCAATTATCACTCACCATCATATTTTGCTAGGACTGCCTGAACATCTGCATAGGCCTGTAATTCTAGAAGTGATTCTAGGAGATTCTCATGGATGTTCAACATGGTAAAAGGAGGAAATTCTTTCATCAACTGTACATTACAAGGAAAAAAAGGTTAAAATTATAGCAAAGGAACTCAATCGAGCTGAATCTGATTCATTAAAGTAGAAATTCTTTAGTTTCTTAACAAAACAACCCTTAGAATATATGTATATTAATAAACACCTTGTTATAAAAGCTACCAATTAAAAAACAATGGTTTTACATTAAAATAATTGGCAGCTTAAACCACATTTTCAGTTTTTGAAGGAAGAAATACAAACATCCAATCATCAAACTTACTTACATCTCTCATTATTTTTACTGCTTCTCTTATTCTTCCTAATTTTCTTGCACACATTGCTAATCTTCTTTTAATATATACCAGTACATTGGTATCTCTTCCTATTTAAAAAAATGACATAATTATCACTTTGTGTTATGACCTACTATTTCATTAACATATCATCCATTAACTATAATTATAAGTAATTATTTGCTTACTCTGGAAGTTTCAATTAAAATTAAACTGTCTCAGAATGGAAGACTATTAAAGATTATTAAATTTGGGTGATGAACATTGAATGGGGGTTTATTACACTGTTCTATTTTTGTATATATTTGAAGTTTTTTATAGTAAAAGCTTAAAATCCATATATACAGAATCACTTTTGCCTCTAACAGTAACCTGAGGACATTATATATGAATTAATTAGTGTATACTTGACAAGTATATTTTAATATTAACATAAAAGAAATACATACAATAGGAAAAAATAATTCTGACCTATTATTTTGAGTTTCTGCATAAAATTTTTTTTAATATTCTCTACTGTTTTAACTGACAAAAGATGTTCAAAACAAAATTTCCATGGTTAGTGTGAACTTTTGCTCAACAGCTAGTAATTAATAAACTATAAAACTATTTCTAGAAAGAGCTAACAAATATTTTTGTAACTATCTCAGAATCATATTTGAGATTATACAAAGACAAATGGCATGGCTTTTTCACAGATGTAGTTTCATTAGTTCCAGACTGCAAAATTATATATTCCCACAGTTGTGTGCTATAACAACATACATTAATGAAACATACTGTATACATCAATATTTAGTTTGGAGAGAAAATATTATCCAAATTTTAATTTCCACAAACAAAAGATTTAGAACTTAACTGCTAACAGATAATGCATTATGTAAACATATTTCAATTTATTGCCCAATATCTGCCAAAATCATTAAACGAAAACCCTCTGGCCACGAAAAATAGCAGGAAGCATGAGCATTACAGATTCTAACATCTTCGGTTGAAGTATCTCAATCCTAACCGAGAGAGTATCCTTAAGAGTGGAAAGTATCTCAGTTGGTTTGGCCCATATGTTCTCAAACATATCACAGAGAAGAGTCAAAGAAAGAATCAATGCCACATGTGAAGCATGTGAAGGTGTTACACTGAAGCAGTCACTTCCTGGCACTATGTGGAGATACATACGGTCTGAAGGGCACAACCAAATGATGTACTTCTGCTACTGCTCGGGGGAGGGGTAAGGATAAAGCTGCTGATCGTTACCAGAAGGCTCTCCTGACTCTTCCGTATGTTTGAGTTGTGTTTCTCCAATGACCAGTCCAATTCTCACATGAAATAAATTACCTTAAATCTCAGAGCAGCACATCTCTCAATAACCAGAGCACATCTGTTCCCTTCCACAAGCATTCTCTAGCTAATGCCTGTTTGTCTTGTTGGCTTATAGATATTACGAATAGATTCGTTATTTCTTATGAAAAGAAGCTAACTTCTAAGTATGAAGGGTTGTTTTTACTATTGTTATTTTGCGTCTTACACATAAAAGAGCCAACTGCAGGAGCTAAATAAAAGACAGGTAAAAATCGGTACAAATTTGCTTACGCAGTTGAGCTTCATGCTGAGGACTTTGGTGCTGGCACTGCTGTGACTGCCTGTAAATTGTTTCTCCTGCCTTGAGTGCCTGTTTAAATAACCTTTCAGCATCTATAATAGTTGTTGCTTCTTCCTCGGCCAGTAGAACGTATGCAGTGGCACAGCTATGAAGAAAGCAAGCAAGGCAATTTTAAGTAAAATGGTAAAGAAGTATTTTCTCCTGGATATGTCTTTTGTTCTGCATCACACTTTCCTACCTTTACCTACATTTTCCATCTCTTGAAGAAGGAAAAAAACCTTAACTCGACATTCTCATTTGTTAGGGGCATGTTGGTATATTTTTGGTGTGTTTCCACAATTTTTCTCCTTTCTTACATTTCTTCACTGTATTTTCTATCTGCTTTACTTCTATGTCTATTCCCTAACTGCTTGTCTCATATTTTCCTTTTGTGAAAGGGAGGAGAAAATAAGATCTATAAAGCCTAACCTAAAAAGTAGTTCAAGGAACTATACATTCTAGTGGTCATGCCTGCTCTTAGCCAGTATACACTTTGTAATATCCATCTAACAGGGACATGTATGGGAGAGGGTCAAGATTGAGAATAAAGTCCCATGGCCACCTAAGGACCTTTAACATTTGACTTAGAAATATATCATTCCAGGACTAACCCTTTTTTCCAATCCTGAGCCTTCCTTCTGCGTGCTGCCCCATCCTCTCTTGGGCTTAGCCACAACTGTATTGCAGCAAAACTTCCTTGGTCTGAATTCTAGTCTTTCCTCCTACACTGCTGCTTTTCCTCATCACGCCCAGGCTCAATCCAAGTTCCCTTTCTTCACCCCACTAAAACAGAAAGATTTCTCTTTGTTATCAATTTTGTTATCAATTATGTCAAAGGCTGGCTAATAAGGTAAATCAACTTGTTTGGGGGACAAAAAAGAGAAACAAAAAATTTCCTTTCCATTCCCAGAAATAGCAAGTACATATTGTAGTTCCTCTAGTTCTGATTATCTAAGCCTGCATTGTCCAGTACTGAAGTCCTTTACTACATAGAGTTATTGAACACTTGAAATGTGCCTAGTCCAAACTGAGATGTGATATCAGTGTAAAGTGCATGCTGGATTTTGAAGACTTAGAAGAACGTAAAAAAAACTTTAATAGTTTAAGAAATACATCAATTGTATTATTAAAATATTTTAACATTTTCAATATAGCTAAATAAAATATATGCATTAAATTAATTTCAACTTTTTCTTTTTACTTTTTAAATCTGGCTATCAGAAAATTTAGTTACAAATATGGTTCATGTTATATTTCTATCGAACAGTGTTTAAGCAAGAGAAGAGAAATTGTTGGCAAAAGTACAAGACCAGGCATGAAATAAAAATAATGGCAAGGGGGGTGCCTGAGTGTTAAATGAGTGCCTCAGTTAGTTAAGCATCTGACTCTTGTTTCCAGCTGAGGTCATGATCTCAGGGTTGTGAGACTGAGCCTTGCACTGGGCTCTAAAGTCAGCATGGAGTCTGCTTGGGATTCTCTCCCCCTTTCTGCCTGCCCGTCCCCTCATTCACACTCTCTCTCTAAAATAAATAAATAAAACCTTTTTAAAAAATGATGGCAAGGTAGCTATCAAACAACTGGGGACAACGAGGATCTTTTAAATTCAGAAAATGCAAATCAGACCATTTCAGCATCCTTCCAACAGTACACTAAATTGAACTATCTGATAATTTCACTAATCAACAGAGATTTCTCCATTACATATATTACATTTCTCTGAAACATTAGATACATTGCTGCTTTAAACACTGGGCTCCAAACTGCCATTCTAAACCCAATTCAAATGTTTTAAATAACAAAAAACAAAACATTTTTAAAAGATCTAGATGGGTATAAATTGATGCAATAGAATCAAAATATAAATATTTTAAATTACAGTTTAGCTATATGATAAAAAGAGGTTCTTTCCTCTGAGAGCTTTCCTATATTTGTTCAAAAATATTTTTATTATTTTTGAAATGTTAAAATTAATATTATGAATACTGAATGACGCTCACTGCTATGAAGGGTTTTTTTTTAAGGTAAAATTCACATAATAAAATTAATCACTTTAAAGGATATCATTCAGGGACTTTTTTTTTAAGGGACTTTTAATATATATACAAAGTTCACTCATGTAGCATGGAGCAGTATTTCATTCCTTTTTAAGACTGACATTCCACTGTGTAAATATACCAATTCTGTGTATCCCTTCATCATCAGCTGATCGATATCTGAGTTGGTTCTAGTTTAGGACTATAATATTGCTGTGAACACGTGCTTTCAGTACTCTTCAGTATATGCGTAGGGGTGAACTGCTGGGTCATATGATAGTTCTGATTTTATCTTTTTGAGAACTGCCACACTGTTTTCCAAGTGGCGATACCATTTTACATGCCCACCTGCAATGTATGCGGGTTCTAATCTCTCCATATTTTTGCAAACACTTGGTATTTTCTGAAGGTTTTTGTTATACCCATCTTATGAAGGGGCATGTCACTGTGATTTTCATTTTCATTTCCCTAATTATGAATAATGTTGAGAACCTTTTCATGTGCTTACTGGTCATTTACATGAATGTCTGTTTGAATTCTTCTTTGAAGAAATGTCTGTTGAAATCCTTCGTCCTTTTTTAATTGGATTATCATTTTGTAAATGAGTTGTTAGAATCCTTGATATATTCTGGATATTAGACTCCTATCAAATATGGTTTACAAATATGTTCTCTCATTCTGTGGGTTGTCCTTTCACTTTCTTGATAGTATCCTTCAATGCACAAAAGCTTTTAATTTTGAAGAAGTCTAATTTATCTAATTTTCTGTTTGTTGTTGCTTTCGCTTTTGGTGTCATATCTAAGAGACCATTGCCTAATCCAGTCATAAAAATCTGCCCCTATGTTTTCTTCCTCTGTTTTAGCATGTAACTTTAGGTCTTTGATTAATTTTGAATTAATTGTGCATCATGTGTGGTAAAGGTTGCTTTTATATGTGACTATCCATTTGCCCAGCATCACTTGATGGAAAGACTATTCTTTCCTCATTGAATGGTCTTGGCACCCTTGTCAAAAATCAATTGACCACAGGGGCTCCTGGATGACTGAGGAGGTTGGGCATGCAACTCTTGGTTTCAGCTCGGGTCATCATCTCAGGGTTGTGAGATCGAGCCCCATCTGGGGATCCCCACTCAGTGGGAGTCTGCTTCTCTCCCTCTGCCCCTTCTCACTCTCTCTCTCTAAAATAAATAAATGAATCTTTTAAAAATATCAATTTACCATAAATGCATGGGTTTATTTCTGAACTTACAACTTGATTCCATCAATCTAGATGTCTGTCTTTATAATTTAATTACTGTAGCTTCATAGTAAGCTTTGAAATCAGGAAGTGAGTTCTCTAATTTTGTTCTTTTTCAAGGTTGATTTGGCTGTTTGAGGGCTCTTGTAATTCAACGTGAATTTTAGGATCAGCTTGTCCATTTCATAACAATGGCAAATGAAGTTTTGATTGGGATTGCATAGAATTTGTAGGAGGGCTGCTGCCATCTTACCAATATTAAGTATTCCAATTCATAAACATGGGATGTCTTTCCATTTATTTAGGTATTCTTTAACTTTTTCAATAATATCTTGTCATTTTTAGTGTACAAGTCTTACACTCCTTGGTTACATCTATCTTTAAGTGTTTTAACATTTTTGATTCTACTATAAATAGAGTTGTTTTTTAAATTTCCTTTTCAGGGGTACCTGGGTGGCTCAGTCGGTTAAGCATCTGCCTTTGCCTCAGGTCGTGATCTCAGGGTCCTGGGATCTTGCCCTGCACTGGGCCCTCTGCTCTGTGGGGAGCCTGCCCTGCTTCTCCCTCTTCCCACCCTCCACTCATGCTTTCTCTTGCTCTCTCAGGTAATAAAATCTTTAAAAAATTTCTTTTTCAGATTGTCCACTGCTAGTGTATATACAACAGACTTAAGGAAAGACTTGTTTTTGCCATTTTCCTATTTGTTTTATATATGACCTATAGATAATAACTTTGTTGAACTCTTTTGCTAGCTCTAATGGTTTTTTTGTGTGTGGATTCTTTGAGATTTTCTATGTACAAGATCATACAATCTGTGAATAAAGACAGTTTTTACTTTTTCCTTTCTGATTTGGAAGCCATTTTCCCTTCCTTCTTCTTGCCTAATTTCACTGGCTAGCACTTCTAGTACAATGTTAAATAGAAGGGACAAGAAAAGATGCCCTTATCTTATTCTTGATCTTAGTAAGAAACCTTTCAGTCTTTCATCTGTAAATATGTAAATAAAAACTGCATATTTACAGGGGCGCCTGGGTGGCTCAGTGGTTTAAGCCGCTGCCTTCGGCTCAGGTCATGATCTCAGGTTCCTGGGATCGAGTCCCACATGTCCCACATCGGGCTCTCTGCTCAGCAGGGAGCTTGCTTCCCTCTCTCTCTCTCTGCCTGCCTCTCTGTCTACTGTGATCTCTCTCTGTCAAATAAATAATAAAATCTTTAAAAAAAAACCCTGCATATTTACAGATGAAAGCCTGTGGGTTTTCCTTTATTAGTTTGATTAAGTTTCCTTCTATTCCTTTTTTCTTAGTGTTTTTATCAGAAAATACTGTAGGATTTTGTCAGATACCTTTTGTCTATCAATAGAAAGGACCATGTGGTTCTTGCTCTTTTTTCTATTAATGTGATATCTTACATTGACTGATTTTCATTTGCCTTCTTGGGACAAATCCGACTTGTTCCTGGTGTGTAATTCTCTTAATATGCTGCTGGATTTGCTGTGCTACTATTTTGTTGAGGATTTCTGCATCTATATCATAATGGATTTTAGTCTGTAATTTTTGTTTCTTGTGATGTCTTTGGTTTTGGTATGGGATAATACTGGCTTCACAGGATGAGTTAGGAAGAGTTACTTGCTTTCTATTTCCTTTTTTTTTTTTTAAGATTTTATTTACTTATTTGAGAGACAGTGAGAGAGAGCATGAGAGGGGAGAAGGTCAGAAGGAGAAGCAGACTCCCCATGGAGCCGGAAGCCCGATGCAGGACTCAATCCTGGCACTCTGGGATCATGACCTGAGCCTAAGGCAGTCGCTCAACCAACTGAGCCATTCAGGTGCACTTCCTTTCTATTTCTCTGAAGAATTTAAGAAGGACTCGTGTTTATTCTTCTTCTAGTTCTTGGTAGCACTTGCCAGTGAAGGGATCTAGTCTTGGGTTTTCTTTGGAAGTTTTTATATTACTGATTCCATCTCTTCACTTGTTATAAGTCTACTTAGATTTTTTTTTTAAGGTTTTATTTATTCATCAGATAGAGATCACAAGAGGCAGAGAGGCAGGCAGAGAGAGAGGGGGAAGCAGGCTCGCCGACTGAGCAGAGCCTGATGCGGGGTTCGATCCCAGGACCCTGAGATCATGACCTGATCCAAAGGCAGAGGCTTTAACCCACTGAGCCACCCAGGCACCCATCTACTTAAGATTTTCTATTTCTTCTTGAATCAGTTTTGGTGGTATGTTCCTAGAAATTTGTCCCTTTTGTTTATCTAATTTATAGATATATAATTGCACACTGTATTCTGCTTTAAATTTCTGTAAGGTTAAGTAGTAATGTTCCCAGTTTCATTCCTAGTTTCAGTAATCTGAGTCTCCTCTCTTTTTTAATTGATCAGTCTAGCTAGAAGTTCATCAATTTTGTTGATTTTTTTATTTTTTTTAAAGATTTTATTTGTCAGAGAGAGAGAGCAAGCGAGCACAGGCAGAGTGGCAGGCAGAGGCAGAGGGAGGAGCAGGTTCCCTACCGAGCAAGGACCCCGATGTGGGACTCAATCCCAGGATGCTGGAATCATGACCTGAGCCAAAGGCAGCTGCTTAACCAACTGAGCCACCCAGGCGTCCCAATTTTGTTGATTTTTTAAAAGACTTTATTTATTTGACAGAGAGAGAACGAGAACACAAGCAGGGGGAATAGCAGGGGGAAAGGAAGAAGTAGGCTCTACACTGAGCAGGGAGCACAGTGTGGAGCTCGACCCCAGGATCCTGGGATCATGAACTGAGCCAAAGGAACTTGACCCCAGGATCCTGGGATCATGAACCTAACCAACTAACCCACCCAGATGCCCCAATTTTATTGAACATCTTAAAAAAACCAACCTTTGGTTTCATTGATTCTATTGTCTTTCTATTATTTATTTTGTTTATCTCATTCTATTATTCGTTACTGCCTAACTTCTGCATGTAGTTTTGTTGGCTCTTCATTTTCTAGTTTCTTTTTTTTTTTTTCATTTTCTAGTTTCTTAATGCACAAAGTTTAAGTTATTGATTTGAGATTTTTTTTTCCCTCTATTAATGTGTTTAGTTTCTGCTTTTCCTGCATCTCATAAGTTTTGGTATGTTGGGCTTTCATTTTTTCAATTTTCATTTTCACTTTTTCTGAAATTTATTGAGAATTCTTTATATTTTAACATAGGATATATCCTACAGAATGTTCTATGTACACTTGAGAAGAACATGTACTCTACTATTGTTGGATAGAGTACTATATGGATGTTAGGTATAATTTATAGTGTTGTTCAAGTTTTTCATTTCATTGTGTATCTTTTGTCTCATTATTCTATCTATTATTGAAATGGTGTGTTGAAGTTTCCAACCATTATTGTTGAACTGTCTATTCCTCCCTTCAATTCTGTCAGTTTTTGCTTCTAACATTCTGGGTCTTTATTATTAAATGCATATAAGTTAATAATTGTATCTTCTCGATGAATTCGACCTTTTATCATTACATAATGTAACTGTTTTATAAAAATTTTGTTGGGGCATCTGGGTGGCTCAGTCAGTTGAGCATCTGGCTCTCGATTTCAGCTGAAGTCATTAAATTAACAACTACTTTTTACATCTTAATTTACAGTGATGTAGTTTCAATTAATACCAACTTAGTTTTAATAATATACAAAACTTTGATCCTTTATAGCGTTTCCCACCCCCATACCTTATGTTGTTATTGTCACAAATTACATTTTTGTAAACTGTATGTCCATCAATATAGATTTATAATTAGTTTTACATTGTCTTTTTTTAAAGATTTTATTTATTTATTTGACAGAGATCACAAGTAGGCAGAAAGGCAGGCAGAAAGAGAGGGGGAACAGAGTTTTACATTGTCTTTTAAATCATATTGAAAAAAATAATTGCAAACCCAAAATACATTAACTTTTATATTTGCTTATGTAATTATCTTTACTGGTGTTCTTTATTGCTTTGTGTGGAGTCAAGATTGTCTAGTATCCTTTTATTTATAACATATCCTTTTATATATAACATAGATCTGCTAGCAATAAACTGTTTCTGTTTATCTGGAAATGTCTTAATTTCTCCTACATTTTTGAAGGATAGGTTTGTTGGATATAGAATCTTTAGCTGTGGAGGCACCGGGGTGGCTCAGTTGGTTAAGCATTTGCCTTTGGCTCAGGTCATTATCCCAGAGTCCTGGGACTGAGCCCGCACTGGGCTCCCTCTGGGAGCCTGCTTCTGCCCCTCCACCCTGCTCATGCTCAAGCACACACTCTCTTAAACAAATAAAATCTTAAAAAAAAAAAAAAAAAAAAAAAAAAAGAATCCTTAGTTGACAGGTTTCTTTAAGAATTTTGACTTTGTTATCCCACTGCCTTCTGGCTCCTATGGTTTCGGATGAGAACTCAGCTGTTTATCTTACTGAAGATTCCTCATTCATGATGCTCTTGCCGCTTTCAGAAATTTCTCCTTGTCCTTGGTTTTGGAAAGCTTGATTATAATGTGTCTCATTGTAGATTTCTTTGGTTATATCTTACTTGAGGTTCACTGAGTTCTTGATCTTTATTTCTAGATCTCTTTCTAAACTTTTTTCCTAGATTTCTTTTGAAATTTCTAAATCTTTATTGATATCCTCTAGTGGTAAGATATCATTCTCATGACTTCCATTTGTTCTTTGCACATGGCTTCCTTTACCTCTTTGAGCATATTTAAAATATTTGATTTAAAGTTTTTGTCTGGAAAGTCCAAAGTCTTGACGGCTTCCTTCAGGACAGTCTCCATTCATTTCCTTTCTTTTCTGTGAATGGGGCATATTTTGTTTCTTTGTGTGTCTTTTTTAATTTCTTTGTTTAAAACTGCAAATTTTGAAGATTATAATCTAGCAACTCTAGCAATCAGATTTCTCCCTCTTCCCCATGGCTTGTTGCTGTTGCTTGTTGTAGTTGTTTAATGACTTCTCTGAACTAATTTTCTAAAGTTTGTAGTCATTATCATATATACCAGTGAATCCTCTCTCCTTTAGCCTGTTCATTACCCAGTGATTTGATAGAGCTTGCCTTAAACACCTGGAACCAAAAACAAAACAAAAAAAGCCAAGTCTTTGCAGATTGGTTCTGAGTGTGTTGGAGCACACCTTCAACATTGAGCCAGGCAGTTTACAACCCTGCCTTAGCCTTTACTTTCTGTTTGTGCAGAACCTGAAATTCAGACAGACATGAGAGCTTAAGGTCTTCTTAAGTCACTTCTGAGCATGAGCACAAACTTGGGCATGTATGGGACATATGAGATTCCCAGGAATATGTGGGAGTTTTTCAAAAGCCTTTATTTTCCAAAGTAACTCATTCCCCAGCCTTTCCTCTCAAGCTTTCTGGTTTGTCTATTATTTGCCTCAGCTGTTATCCCTTGCTCCAGGGCAGCAGGGACTAATGCATTTGTCTTTATGTGTTTTCAACAAATGCTCCCCAGTGTAGCTGTGTCAATGCTGGGAGAGTTCTAAATTAACCCAAATAAAGGCAATACCTTTGAGCTGGCCCCTTCAGAGAGCCAACCAGACAGGTGAAAATAAACAAGCACAATTCTTCAAGAATAAGAGCCATTCCACTTCCTCTGGTAGGAGGAACCTATACCCAGAATGCAGACTTTTGTCTTCAAGGCTGCCACTGAGCAAGAGAGTGGGAAATAGGGGGGCCGGTGTAAGTTAAAACACCATAAAACTCACTTACAGTGATTCAGCTGTTGTTTTTTTTTTAATTGATTAAACATTCTCTAGGATACTACAAACTTTTGATTAGTTTCCAGAGTTCCAATAAAGCTGATTCACTGCTTTTGGAGCTCTCTACACTGATTTTTGTTCTACCTTAGGAAGGTCTTCTTAATAATAATGATAACATATCTTGGGGGGGTGGGGTTGTTGAGGGATACCAGGGACAATGCTAAATTCATACCATTCAGGAAGCATTCCCTGATTAACCCCAACTAGGGCCATACTTTTACTCCTGCCATTTATTTAGTATCAGATTAATACTTAATGATCTATTCCATTTAAATGTTAGGCTAACTCATGATTTTACATTTTGCCTTTTGAAAATAAAGAATTGATATAAAGAGCTATAATAAATAAATACCCCTGGGATGCCTGAGTGGCTCAGTTGGTTAACTGGCTGCCTTCAGCTCAGGTCATGATCCCAGGGTCCTGGGATCGAGTCCCACATCGCGCTCCCTGCTCAGCGGGGAGCCTGCTTCTCTCTCTGCCTCTGCCTGCTTGTGCTCTCTCTCTCTCTCTCTCTGACAAATAAATAAATAAAATCTTTAAATAAGTAAACAAATAAAGGGCGCCTGGGTGGCTCAGTGGGTTAAAGCCTCTGCCTTCGGCTCAGGTCATGATCCTGGGGTCCTGGGATCGAGCCCCGCATTGGGCTCTCTGCTCAGCAGGAAGCCTGCTCCCCCCACCCTCTGCCTGCCTCTCTGCCTACTTGTGATCTCTGTCTGTGAAATAAATAAATTAATAAATAATAAATAATAATATGATATAATAATTACTAAATAATTTTAAAATAAATTAAAAAGAATATATTAATAGTAATAATAAATAAATAAATAAAATCTTTAAAAATAAATAAATACTACATTTTGCTTATTTTGAATCCTCTTCACATGCCTCCAATCCCATTAGCAACTGAAGTTCTCAGGACTGAATGAATGCTTTGAATGAATGATTTAAATGAAAAACAAAATAAAGAAAGGTGGCGTAAGTATTTTTGTACTCTTTAACTATCAAGAATTATCACCAATTAGATCAGCATTCTCCATTTTAAAAAGTATCTCTAGGATAATTTCAATTCAAAAGCACAGGTAAGTTTGTACCAAGTCTGTAATTTCAGAACCAAAGTATATGATAAAAAAAGTAGGGGGGGGGACTGCTAATGACTCTAAGTGTCTTAGGAAACGACAAAAGATAACATGAAATCATTTGCCTGAATTTCCTTCAAAACAAAGTTACTTTGCATATATTTCACACTTACTCATTGTTTAATTCTAAAGCTTGATAGGCTGCTTTGATTCGAGCTGGAGGATTTCTTTCCCTCCATGCCTTCTGCATAACTGTAGGAAAATATTGTAAAAAGCAGATGAGATGGTAAACTAAATAATCTTATGCAAAACGTATGAAGAATGAGCTAGGAGAATAAACAAAGATTTAAATAACATGTTCTTAAACATAAACAAGAAAGTGGGGTGTCAGCTCACAATAATCTTTTGAGAAATTTACATTAAATGGAAGCATCACATATAAGAAAAATATATTCTTTCTCTGAGTTGAGTAACAACATATAAGGTATTTAATCCAGTTAACTACACCATTATTATACATGAACATTTATATTTCTAAACGATATTAAAATTGGGTAACATCGAATTATAATCATATGAAATATTCTAGTCCCTTTATCACTTTGGAAAGGATCTATAAATGCTAAAAATATACAAAACACTTAAAAACAAAGTCTTTGTCTAATCAATGATTCAATCCAGGAAGAATGTTCGAATTTGTATTTCATACAAAAAGGTGGAAAAAGCAATTAATTTAGAATATAGTATATTTATGGAAAATGTCAGTCTCTACCAAGATTCAAGAAAAACCTGAATTAAAACCTCTCTAGAATAACAATATTAGTTTTGCTACCAATTACTGTACAAAATGAAAATTAAGTTTCTTAAAAATTAAACAAACAAATAAACAAAGTAGATTTCTGAAACTATCTGGTCTATTTCAAATTTGATAAGAAAAATAGAGAATCTATGAATGTTGCTTTTGGAACAAAACCTACAACTGTCCAGAAAGAATAATGTGGAAAATGTTTGAGTTTTCCTTTGGAAACAAAATATTAGTCTTGGCTTAGAAGAGAAGACAATATATTTCACTTGTGTTACAAAAATACATTTCTCATATCGAACATGTCACCAGCTGTCTGACAGCTAATGCTTTCTGAACTTGACAAATTGATGCAAGTCAGCACCCATCTGATAATAACCAGGTAAAGAATAGGGTTTTACTAAAACATTAAAATATTACATAAAAATAAAGAATATTAGACTTGCCAGTTTTAATGATGGGGCTTTCTCCTTTAACTTGCATGATTTAACTTACAAGTCAAATTTGGATACTGAAATCTTTATCAACATTTTAAATGTCTATTTGGGATTCTAGCCTATTATGTATATATCAAAATTAATTGAAGTAATTCTTTTAAATTCTTAAGTTACATGCAATTTTTGCTAATTATAGAAATGTTATAATAACCATCTTTTAACATCTACTTTTGCATACCTGACCAAATATTTCCTTTCTAGAAGTGGAATGGTTGATTAAAATGTATGCAACTTCTAAAAGATTTTGGATATAATAAACCCCCAAACTCTTTTCAATAAGACTGTATTAATTTACATTCTTTCAGGCAGTGGAGAAGAGTGAACGTTTCCCTACTTAGCAACACTGAGTTAGTATCAATTTTTGCTAATTTAATACATGGAAACTATCTCATCTTCATTTGCATTTCTTTCTTTTTTACTGAGGTCATCTGATCCACCTTTAAGCATTTTTTTCTTATTCGTATTCTTAGAAAACCTTTTCAACTGCTCTATCCAGACTTTTTAAGATTAATCCTCACAACCAATTCAGTTCTAAGCCAAAGGGAAAAGGGGAAATAAAGTACAAGAAGAAATTTGTACTTCTTTCTAAAACAAGGCTTAAGAGTAATTAAAAGGAAAATGCTGATTTAGTATTTAGCTTTTTTTTTTTTTTTTAATGTAAAAAGGTGGTTTTATTAAAGCATAGGGACAGGACCCGTGGGCAGAAAGAGCTGCTCACCTGTCCTCTTTAAGAGCTCTTGATATGCTTAAAAAAACAACAAAAGCAATTAGCAATTAAATCAAATTTATCTATTTTTTAAGTTAAATAATATTGCAATATGCTATCAAGCAGAAAATAGTCAATCCCAAGATCAGGGGCTATAAAATGTAGATGCCTACAAAGACTAAACAGAAAACAGAAATGTGTAAATTAAAAGCATTTGCACAATCTAAAGAAGAGAGTCACAGCTCGGGTCTAACTGATTATTGCAAGGTGTACATACAGGTCCAGTTTTGCCATATTTTCCAACTTCTAAAAAGTGTAAATCTGGGTTTAAATGTCATATCTCGGGGCGCCTGGGTGGCTCAGTGAGTTGAACCTCTGCCTTCCGCTTGGTTTGTGATCTCAGGGTCCTGGGATAGAGCCCCACATAGGGCTCTCTGCTCGGTGGGGAGCCTGCTTCCCCCTCTCTCTCTGCCTGCCTCTTTCCCTACTTGTGATCTCTCTCTGTCAAATAAATAAAATAAAATAAATAAAATAAAAATTCTCTGTCAAATAAATAAAATAAAATCTTAAAAAAAAAAGTCAAAGCTCCTGATTCTTAAGTGTTGAATTGAAAATACCATGAAAACAAATTATTCAAAAAACACTGCTGGCCGGGGGACCTGTCTGGCTCAATTGGTAGAGGATGAACCTCTTGATCTCAGGGTTGTGAGTTCGAGCCCCACATTGGGTGTAGAGATTACTTAAAAATAAAATCTTAAAAAAAAAAATCAAAAAAAGATAGAACACTGCTGGCTGGCCCTGAAGATATGTTTGTTTTATGCCTTAAATAAATAAATCAATAAGATGAGAACAGAATCTACTAACTTAATAACTGATGACAATTCATCAAGAGAAATTTGTCACATCACACATATGTACACATTTTTAAATATAAAATATTTAATACAGATATAAAATCATTACCTTTATGTGAGTATCTGAAAAGATCAATATGGATCAATTCACAGATAAGAGTCTGTCCTTGAGCTCAGTATTTACCTGGGATTACGCATACCTCTAGAAGTACATGAAACTTTGCAAGGACCAAAACAGCATATGTGGTTTAAGAGAACCAATTTCTATAAAGTCTCAGCTTTATATGACTCTTCCTAGAACTGATATACTTGAAGAATGTGCCTCTGACTGGTCTATGCACCATGCTGGTTGCCCTTTCCTACCCAATATCTGCTTCCCCGCTCCCCAAAAGATATATTCCCGAAAAGACTCTTACTTCTCACCCATCCTGAATCTTTCTAAGGTACATTCTGAAGAGTGTAAAAATCTCCAAGTGCCCAGAGGAAAATTCAAAGTTTAGGTTTCAGGGCAGCCATTTTTTGTGAAGGCACCTACAACAGGAATTCCTTTTACTTAACAGTAAAGCTTGGTGTTAGAAATAAGAGTATTCTGGCCCCTGGATGCTCTCCCTAGAGAGGAAGTGATAACCGTTTTTATCAGTTCCACTTATCAGCACCCCTTGCCCCTTACTATCAGAGAATGTGTTGCTCCTAAGGAAAGGTCCCCTCACAGCAAGGCAAAGGGGGTACTAGTAAAGGAAAATAAAGGTGGTAGAATCTTATTTTAGCCAAGTGATAGGCTCTAGGCAAAGCTCCAAGATTTATCTGTTTCTATCTTAGAATTTAAATTCAGAAGAGAAATGGTTGTCATAGGGATGCATGTTAACATGTTTATTTGACTTAAAAAATGAAGTCAGACTTTTCTGTCAGAAAGTCAGTCTGATTTGAATTTTCAATTCAAACTGAATTGACAATTGAATTGTCAATTGAATTGACAATGAGAACTCACCCAGCCAAGTGCGTTCTATGGAGGATATTTTCTAAAGCTGAAAAAGCCAAATATGTAGCTCCAAGTATTTGACAAAAATATAACTAAAGTACATGATACCATTTAGAACCTTATGATCAAAGCAAATTAAAATTTTTAAAAACTTAGGCAAAACAATTTTATTGTGGAAAAGCATATGTGATAAATAAGACTCTCAAGTATATAATAATTATAACATGGAGGTGTGAAATGGATGAGTTCAAGAAGCAAAAAAACTTACATAAAATTTACTACTGCTGAAGAGTATTCGTCGATGTCTTTTTCAATAGATAATGGTGGGTATCAAGTCATTAGATTTCTTGAGATACATTCAAATATAGGGTATTCTAGTTTTATTTTTAATTGTCTGTAATATGCTAAAAATCATATTCTTTGCAATTATTTAATCTTATGATGTCAAGTTAAAAATCTTTGAAAGGATACATAGTTTTTCAAAATTCCTTTAGGAGATAAGTGAACAATAATGCTTTAAGAGCACAGCTTTAGTGGATAGCCATGGATGCTACCGGAAAAGCCTGCCAATGTCTGCAATTCTGCTTGCAAAAATGAGGTGAAGCCTTAATTTCTAGAGTTACTTTTAGAGTCAACTTTAGTCCTTAAAGTTAACATACTAATTTCCATTTCAGTTATTTCCCCAACCCAACACTTTTGCCATTAATATAAACACTAAGCATATAAACATAAGGCAATTCCTTTTTCTCCTATTCACAATTAAATACTCTCATGTAACCATTCCAAAGATCCTTGCATTTACCGCTATCACCCACCCTTAATATATTTAACCCAACAGATACAGATCACAAAGAATTCACTTCAATGCTGGAAAGCTGGCTATTTTCAGACCCCCCAGTAGTAATCTCCTTTTGCCTGTCACTATGGTGAGTAGAAGCAACAGTAGTATAGCGGTGAAGAGTCAGACCTGAATTTATTTATCATTTATTAGTTAGGTTACTTAGGGCATATTACTTGATTTTCCTTTGCCTGCCTGCCTACCTGTCTTCCTTCCTTCCTTCCTTCTTTTCATACGTTTATTTCTGAGGTTGATAAAAGTACCTATCTCATAAAATGATCGGGAATACTAAATCAGTACATTTATGTAAATTGCTTCGAACAGTGCTTGGTGCATAATAAGTGCTATACAAAGTGTTAGCTATTATTAGTGAAATTGCTTAAGACATCTGTGACACTAAGGTCATTCACTGATACTTTCATCAAAGAATAACTATTAATATATTTACAGTGTGCCAGGCAATGTGTTAGATGAAAAGGGTTCAAAGATGATGAGAATACAGTCCCTGCTTTCCAAAGTTTCCCACCCTATTAGGGAAAATAAAACATTAAAACAACATGATAAAATTAACATGTAAATGTTTGTGGTTGAATAAATTAACTAGATTGTTTCAATGAGGCTTGCACTAAGTACTGTAAAACTGCAGAAAATAAAGTGTTTAACTCTCAAGTTCCTAGAGAATGTAATTTTTAATTTGGATCTTGAAGGATAAAAGCAGGAAGCACAGAAGGAGGAGGATATATAGGAAAGGAGAGGGCATTCAAAGTGAAAGAACAGTGATAAAGATCTCTGTCTTTAACCGTGTATTTAAGAGTCTCAATCCTCTCTTCCATAGAGAAGACTTAGACCTAAACATAGGCATTTCTATGATCTTCCACCACTTTCCACGCACCTCTAACTTATGACTGGGATAAAATATATTCCATTTTAATCTACATGCCATGCCCCAGGGTTTACACTTTGCCTTACCCTTATGTATAATTGCATATGTTAATTCCCCATACCAAACTGGTCTCTGGTACACTGTTCTCTGCATAAGCAGTTGCTATATTTGATCTGAAAGGGTTTAGTAAGTAATAAAAGTAATAAAAGAAGCAATTTCATATTTTTATAAAGTACTTTAAATTCCTTATAAAGAGGATACATAGTGTAACAACCTAGTTTACGTTTATATTTAGTTTCAATTTAATCTGCGTCTGTTATCCATGATGCAAACAACCTCAAGCCAAGTAACTTTGTGTATTGTAATAAGTAATGCTAAAGAATTTTAAAAATAATTTTCATCACCACTGTTTACCCCATGAGCAGATATGACACGTACCTGTGTCTGAAGGACGTAAAAAGTCCGTGTCACAGGTGAAAAAGGTCTGATGGTCCTGAGCTGACAAATTCATGTCATAGTATGTAAGTGGCTCTTTACCAGTCACCCAAGTGTATCTTTACCAAAACACAAGAAAATATGTAAATTGAACATGAGAAAGCCTCTACCTACTACAACAGACACTATTTAAAATGCAAAAATACATGATTACAAATTCTATATCAGGATGTTTTAAAAGCTTATTATCAGAAAAACAAGAGATAACAATACAAACTACTTACAGTATGACAACAAAAATCAAAACCAAAGGGAAAAGGCCAGATTATTAGTGCTTCTATATTAGATTTGAGAGGATAAAACAATTTGACTTAGATACATACCTTATTAAATATACTCAACTTCTCAGTGAATTAGAATTTTAAAAGTAAAACTACAAAGAAACTAGAAGAACACATGGGTGGACTTTTAGTAGATGTCAAAATGGTAAAGGGCTTTCAAAGCATAAAGCAAATAGAAACTTTTCCTAGATCTTACTAAATTAGAAATTTAAACTTTCATATCCCCCTGAAACCCACAAAAATTAATAGCAAATTAACAAACCGGCTAATAAATACATTTTTAAAGGTCCAATCTCATTAATAATTAACAAATAATGAATTAAATTAACAAATTTTTACTTTTCATCTGTCAAATGGCAAATACATGTTGCTGAGGATGAGGAGGAATATGGACTCACACATACTGCTAAAATAAATTAAATTGCCATTTATCTTTCTCTTTCCAAAAATCAATTAGGTAATATCTATTAGGAGTCTTAAAAATATTCACTTCTAGCTAGGGGATGGGCATGTGGAATTCTACTATGCCATTCTCTCTACTTTTTAATTTTTGAAAATCTCCATAAAGAAAAAAAAAGAAAATAATAAAGTGGAGAGGGGGAAAAAAAACTGTTCACATCCTTTAATTCGGGAATCTCAGTGCCACAAATCAGCCCTAAGGAAATAATCATAGATCTTTAATATCATATGCTAAATATTTATATATAAGATACCACTTTAGTGTAAATGTTGACAGTGAAACATAATCTGTGACCCAGATAGGGGAACAATAGGTAAGGTAAGGCACCTCCATATAACAGAATAGAGTACAATCATTAAAAACCATGTTTTTGAAGAAATTCATGTATGAAGGGGAACTTGGGTGGCTCAGTCAACTTTAAGCATCCGCCGACTTGATTTTGGCTCAGGTCATGATCTCAGGGTCCTGGGATTAAGCCCCATGTCAGGGTCCTCACCCAGTAGAGCATCTGCATCTGCTTAAGATTCTCTCTCCCTCTCCCCCTCTGCTCCTCACTCTTCCAAAAAAAAAAAAAAAAAAAAAAACACTTCATGTATTAAGAAATTTTGAGGAAAATTCATACACTGTGTTAGAAAAAAAGATGTGAAATTATATACACATAATGATGCCCAAGTTTTATTTCTATACATCCATACAGAAGAGAGACCAGATGGAAATACTAACAGCAGTTATCACTTAGTGGTAGGAAACGGTGATTTTTACTTTCTCTCTTTTTTTTTCTTTCTTTTTGATACATCTCTTCATTTTCCAATTTTCTACAGTGAATATGCATACATTTTAAAATTATGGGGCGCCTGAGTGGCTCAGTGGGTTAAAGCCTCTGCCTTCGGCTCAGGTCATGATCCCAGGGTCCTGGGATCGAGCCCTACATCGGGATCTCTGCTCAGCAGGAAGCCTGCTTCCTCCTCTCTCTCTGCCTGCCTCTCTGCCTACTTGTGATCTCTCTCTCTGTCAAATAAATAAATAAAATCTTAAAAATAAATAAATAAATAAAATTAAATTTAAAAAAGCATTTTAAAAGCACATTGTATTATTTATATGTATATGATAAAAGATTTTGAGTAATTTAATAGATCTCTTCATTTTCTAATTTTCTACAGTGAATATGCATACATTTTTAAATCCAAAAAAAGCATTTTAAAAGCGCATTGTATTATTTATATGTATATGAATAAAGATTTTAAGTAATTTAATAGTCCAAGTTGCATTGCTATTTAAAGTTTTCAAGCTATTTTGTGAGAAATTATCATAAAGAAAAAAGCAGACCCTTTTTCAATAAACAAAGTTTTGCCACATATTCTAAACATGTAAAAAGATTATTTATTAACGATCTACATTATTCGAAAATGACTTAAAGAAATTAAAAAAATATAATGTACAATATTAATGACCTTAATTTAAAAACAAACAAAAAAGACTCAGTGAAAGCAAAAATTGGGCCATACAGTGAAGCCAGGAATGAATCCTACATATGAAATACATACCAAAGTTCTGTACACTTATTAAAGGCTGACTACAGTAGGACTTTAAGCTTTCTAAAACCACACAATGATTATCAGTGCAATTGAGACTTTTACATTAAGATAAACTATTCAAAATGAAGTATAAGTGCTCCTGATATCAAGATAAGAAATTTCTTTTTTAGATCTTTGTGAAGTGAACCCTGTAATACAACAAGAAATACCCTAAAACCTTTTTATTTTAACAAATGGACTGAGAAACTCAAGGACTTGTTTCTTACAGAATCCCTTAATACAGACTAAAGGCATCTCTCGGGGCGCCTGGGTGGCTCAGTGGGTTAAGCCTCTGCCTTCAGCTCGGGTCATGATCTCGGGGTCCTGGGATTGAGTCCCGCATCGGGCTCTCTGCGCGGCGAGGAGGCTGCTTCCTCCTCTCTCTCTCTCTCTGCTTGCCTCTCTGCCTACTTGTGATCTCTCTGTCAAATAAATAAAATCTTAAAAAAAAAATAAAAAAAAAATAAAGGCATCTCTCAAAAAAACCTAGCTTTTCCTTCCCAGGATCCTACTATCCTACACTATCAAGCCCTTAAGCACAGGGATTATCACTCTGTCACTCTGTATTCCCATCATTCTCACAGTGGTCATAGATAGTAGATACCTAATGTTTCTTGTTCAATTAATTAAATAACATGCCCCAGTCTTACCTCCAGGTAAAACATAGTCCTTATTAAAATAAAGTATCGGGGCACCTGGATGGCTCAGTGGGTTAAGCCTCTGCCTTTGGCTCAGGTCATTATCCCAGGGTCCTGGGATCAAGCCCCACATCGGGCTCTCTGCTTAGTGGGGAGCCTGCTTCCCCCTCTCTCTCTGCCTGCCTCTCTGCCTACTTGTGACCTCTCTCTGTCAAATAAATAAATAAAATCTTTAAAAAAATAAAATAAAATAAAGTATCTTTGGGTATCTTTGGACACAGCAGTATGGATAGCAAAAGGCAATATAAAATACAAGAGGTGCCTGGGTGGCTCAGTTGGTTGAGTGATCAACTCTTGATTTAGGCTCAAGTCATGATCTCAGGATCGTGAAATCAAACCCCACATTGGGCTCCACTATTGGCAAGGAGTCTGCTTGAGATTCTCTCTTCCCTCTGCCTCTGCTTCTCCCCATACATGTGTATGTACTCTCTCTCAAAATAAATAAAGATCTTTAAAAATTTTTTTAAATACAATATAAAAATACTATACCCTGTACTGCTGCACAAATTAAGTTCATATTTACATTCAGATTGGTATTTTCTAGTGAGTGTTCAAATAAATTTTGAAATTGAGCATATATGCATAAGAATATGCTGACATTTGTACTTCTTTTCTTAATCTCATGAATTCTCTGAAAAGGTTTTTTGCCAAAACCAGGAGCCAATTGTATACTTACTATTATCATAAACATATGGGTTGAAGCAATGTTTCTCATGATTATAGAAGTAAATATAGTGAAGATGCTGCCAACTAAAGCTTGGGTTAATCATTTTACCTTATTATATATCAGTGTCTCCAACTAAAAGACCTGTAATGTGTTTAAGAAAACAAATGTTTCCATAATACTTCTACTCTAAACCTAATGCTATAGTTTTACTGAAAGCAAAACGTAATACCTCCTATATTCTGCTCCTCTGAAAAGATTTAGAGGGTTTCTCCATACCTTGCATTCTAAAAAACAAAGGGGGGAAAAGGGAAATGAATTAGCTTAATCAACTGCAGTTCAATCTTAATTTCACCAACATTTATTGTACAGTCAATATATGCTACGCACAGTGTTAGCCAGATAGCACAAAGATGAATAAGGCCTGGATCACCTCTGCTGTCATGCAGCATACAATTAAATCTAGTCATTCTCCTATTTCTATTATTTCTATGGCATTTAGTTCATGATTCAATGACAGCACTTCACTTAATGTATTATAATATGATTATCCATTTGATTTTCAGTTTCTCTCTTTAGAACATGAGGTATTACAATTTACTCATTTTTGTATTCTTGGAGCCTAGCACAGCATTTGGAACTAACTTGTTTAAATGAATGAAATGTCATATGAGAGTCAGTCATGTAAACTACCATCTGAACTGTATGGTAAGTGCGACAGGAGAGATATATTTTGTTCCAAGAGAAGAAAAACAGAAAGTTAATTAATATTCTTCTGGGGAAATTAGAAAAGGCTTTAGAAAGGAGGTAACACGTGAACTGACACTGAATCATGGTAAAAGACATTGAATCATGATAAAAAAAAATCATGGTAAAAGAAAGTTGCCAGATGACGAACATTCTAAGGAGAAAACGTATCATAAAAACCACAAAGTAGGGTGTCTGGGTGGCTCAGTCCTTAAGCATATGCCTTTGGCTCAGGTTATGATCCCAGGGTCCTGGGATTGACCCCCGCATCAGGCTCCCTGCTCAGTGGGAAGCCTGCTTCTCCCTCTCCCACTCCTTCTGCTTGTGTTCCCCCTCTCTCTCTGTCAAATAAATACATAAAGTCTTAAAAAAAAAAAACAAAAACAAAAACTCCAGTAGAGTTAGGCTAGAGTGCAGGGTAGGGAGTGTCTTCACTCTCCATATGCAATGATATACTCAATCTCACAATAGGGAATAAGATTATATAATGCATTATTATCATAATTATTTACATACTGGACTCAACTTCTTGAGGACAGATCTATGTCATATTCATCTTAATATGTCTCATTCTTAGGAGTTCTGTAATTATTTTATGAAAGAGAAGAAAAGAAAAGGAGAAAGAAAAGTATCATTATTCCATCCTGTACTCTTGAATGGTTGCCAATCCCATCCCTACTATTCCTGGTCAATACCCACACATGCTTCAGAGCTCCGCTTCAACAGCACTTTCTCAAAGACTTTCCCTGACCATATCTAAAAAGTGGCAGTATTTTTCTACTAAACTAATACAACTCTAAGTTCCTAGGGTTACTGAACAAATTAGACATGTATGGAATTAAGTCATTTGTATTATTACTGTATAAATTTTACTGATATCAAATTAAAGGAACAATAATTCAAAAATATCATTTTTATCTGGCCTTCAAATTTTTACTTTCCTAATTGCATATCACTAATAATATTTACTTTGTATTACTGGATACATATAGAGGAAAAGTCTACAATTAAAGTATGATTAATAGAGTATCTATACATGAATAACTGAGATTTCGATACCTTCGTAAATATATTGAGAAGAAAAAGTATTTTTCCTAACTTTGCTATGTTGGCAGAAATGACTAATTGTCTCTGTTCTCTCCTTTATCTAATAAGATCTCCTAATTATTAGCTGAGCATATGTATGCTGAGAAAATGGTTATAATCTCTAGCTTCCCTTATAGCTACTTGTGGCCATTTGGCAGAGGTCTGATGTAGGAAGTAAGCTGAAATGGTAATGTAACATTCTGAGAAGTATCCTTGGCTGCTGGGGGTTGAGTAGGAGGAAAGGGTGGCCTCCTACTGGCCTAGTCTCCTTCCCACTGACTGCAATGTGGATATGATGGCATAAAGGACAGGAACTGTCTTGGACCACAAGGGAAAACTTCACTTGAAGATTGGCAGGCTAACAAAATAGGAGACTGATGATCACTGGGTCTCTGATGATCACTGTTTCTGCATCAGTGCAGATTACCTATATTTACATGGAAGACAAACTTCTCTCTGTTGTGAGTTTTCTATCTCCCATAGACAAACACAATCTTAACTATACAGCTCTGAAAACATATTACATAAATAGTCACCTGACAAATTCTGTCTGCTGGTTTCACTTTCTCTGTTGCTAGAAGGAGAACCTGGCTCTGAAATGCTGCTTTCTGTTCCTCCCATCAGTGGTCGCAAATGGCTCACAGATACTTGTTCAATAAAAGACGTGCCATGTTTATGGAAGTACCACCATTCAAATATCTATGACAAACCAAAAAAAAAAAATCCTTAATTTAAAATAGAACTGATCAGCAGATATATGAGCTCAAATTAAAACATTCCTAAAAGATGCTCCCATTTAATCTGGCATTTTAAATGTACTCTCCTTCCAAAAAATAAACCAAACATAAGATTCCCCAATAACACATGCTAGGGAGAAATAAAATACCTTTTTTAAAGCTTTGTTATGAAATTTAGAGAAGCTGAGGCAAAACTAGAAGAAATATATCTGTAAATGAAATATTAAAAGAACAAGAAACGGGGGTGCCTGGCTGGCTCAGTCAGTAGAGCATGTGACTCTTGGTCTCTGGGTTGTGAGTTTGAGTTCCATGTTGGGTGTAGAGATTACTTAAAACAAACCAGCAAAAAGCATTTAATCTATAAATAATCTAACTCTGTTACATTACATTGTCATTTTATTCTATCTACAGCATAATTAAGAGAAATAATTTTGAAACTAGCATGGTGGATTAAGACTAGGGTTAGAAAGCTCACATGTGACTCCCAGTCCCCTTGTGTGCTCTGGGTAAGTCACTTAACCTTTAGCCTCTCAGAGCCTCAATGTCCTATCTATTAAATATGGTTAACAAGAATTGTAAGCGCCTTCTGAACATGAAGTACTACTCCAGTATTTGGCAGTATAATTAATGTAAGTTAAGAGGTTGATTCTCATATTGAACCATTTAAAAATCAGGATATTCATTCCTTTACGTTTTCATGATTTATCAACGTTATGAAAAGAGGAATCAAAAGAATCCCTGCGGGAGTGCCTGGCTGGCTCAGTTGGTACAGAATGAGACTCTTGATCTCCAGTTCTAAGTTCAAGCCCCATGTTGGGCTAGAGATTACCTTAAAAAAAAAAAGCTCTGTGTTGAATTAGCAGAATGTTTCATATTTGAATACTAGCACTCCCAACTACCTTTGCCTGGCTTTTTTGGGGGTTTCAGCTTAAATGACAGGTCCCCAGGGAGATTTCCCTGATTCCACAGAACAGAAAACAGTATTATATGCACTCCCTCTGGATCCTCCATTTTCCTTTCAGAGTAATCTTTTCATTTGTAATAATTAGCTAAACAACTGGCTTCATTGCTATTCTTCAAGCTCCCAAACACACTATCCCCCACTCCTTCTGGTGGAAGTAATACAATCAGCATAGATAGAGCTCCGTATTTCAGGAGGCAGAAGAAATTATAAAAATAATAACCTTTGCTAATAAAAACTCATCAATATTATAATGGTCATGAAACAGTTTAACCTTTAAAATGTTACTTGAATTTCCTAATTTTCTTTGCAGTATATTGTTATGACCACTCTGTTTTGTTATTAGCTACTGCTGTTAACTCTATTAACACATAGTTTGCATCCTAAATTCCTCAGTAATTTTTTTTTTAATCAAGAGAAAATCCCTTTCTTGGCTAGCATTTCACTTTCACAAAATGGCCAAGTATTAGTCCTTATTAAAAAAAAAAAAAAAACAGAAACAAAAAAACACTCCAATACAAATGCCATTATTTCTACTATAATAGAAGAGCACCATCTAGAGATGAGAAAAAAGCACAGAAAAATTCCTTGGTCATGTATCCCATACTTCCTCAGATTTTTATCTGTAGCAGTATTTTTCCAAGGTTTATACTAGGACACACTAGTTCCCAGGGATGTTAATAGAGATTTTATACATATATATATATTTTTTAATTTCTTAATTGAAAATGACAGTTCAGTCAATTAAGACAAGGCAAAACTGAATTAAAGTTACGACTTCTCAGAATAATAGTGGTCAAATTTCATCAAGTGCTCACTGTAAGCTAGCTACCATGTTATTGAAAGATCTTAGGCACATTATCTCATTTAGTTTTCATAATCCTATGAAGTTGGTATTATTATCATCCCCAGTTTATAGATGAGGAAATTAAGGCTTAGAAAAGTTAACTAACTTGAGCAAAGTCACACAACTAAAGTGATGGTTCTGAAAACTAATATAATATTGTATGTGAACTATACTTCAATTTAAAAAAACTTTCTTCTCACAATTAAAAAATAAATACATAAAGTGATAGTTAGCTTGGCTCCAATACTCTGCTCTCAAAACACTCCAGAGAAGATAACTGGCAACCTATAGGCTGAATTCAAGACACGAATTTTCAGTCTTCCCAATGTTGCCAAGATTAAAGTACTGGGAGACTTTTATATAAAAACTTGCTGCATCCAGAGTCTTCCAAAATCAAATGAAAAACTGGAAGATCTCATAACAGTGGTCTGCAATCTATATGGCAACAACTAGCTTTATCCCCTTCCAAAAGGAGCATGCATTGTCCAGGCTACCCAGTGCTAAAAGTAAATAAGAAACTTAATTTTTACACATTTTTACACTCTATATCATTTGTTGCTAACTTGGGTCCTGCAAGCATTTAGTTGGGAACGCACCCCCAATCCCTGCCCCTTCCAGTAAACAACAGTCTTTCATATACAAAGGAATACTGTCAGTCTCTAAATGTGGAGAGGAAGATGCAGTATTTTTTTTCAAATTCTGAACACATACTGAGAATGATGATTTATAAGTATTTATAATTATTATAACCATATAAAGATATTTGATCTTTAGATAAATACCAAAACATGAAGGAAATGGAAACTACTTACAAATATTAGTCCTGATATCAAAGAAGATGTTC
Source organism: Mellivora capensis (assembly GCA_004024625.1). Lineage (NCBI taxonomy): Eukaryota > Metazoa > Chordata > Mammalia > Carnivora > Mustelidae > Mellivora > Mellivora capensis. The sequence continues at coordinate 153,073 of PISX010000769.1, read as the reverse complement.
CTGTAAGTGCCACATAGAATTTCGGTGTCAATGAATTTAAAAATACTGTCACTGCAAAAAGAAAAAAAAATAAAAGTTTAAAAAAATGAAAATTCAAAATACTCAAGTTACAAATATGCAGGTGTCTTTATGAGTGGAGGAACATAAATAGTGTTAATATCTAGTACAAGATTCCTTTGAGAAAGCTGTAATTTTTTAAAAAGGTACTTTAAATTTCCATTCTATCACATCTTAAAAATTAGTTTTGCACATGTAAGGGTAGCATTTTAAACTGATAGTTTGTTAAACAAGCAAATCAAAGTGGGATAATTCAGTTTACTTTTGAGAATAAATTAAGAATTTATAAACCATAACTTCAACAAGAAGTTTTGCAAATCCCTAAGAATAAACTAAACAAACATCCTGTTACAAAGGAGATTTAAAACAACTCCCTAATTATTTTGGTGAGATACAAACCAGTGTTTCAAATTAGAGGCAAGGAACCAGTATGTGTATGTATTCAGTATGTCAGCTAGAGAGGCAAAAATAAACCAAAGAGAATAGCAACAGACTGAGAGAACTCCTTGAAATGGAAGCCTGGACCAGGTTTTTCACTTCAAATAACTGTCTCATAAATACCACAGGTTTCAGAAATTAATAAAAATCTACCATAGTTAACTACTCTCATCTGAATGGTGTTATCTAGTTAACACATGGAAAAATAAATGATAATCAATGAATAATATTTCACTGAGCATGCAAACCACTAGTAAGCACTTCATTAACCAGTTACAGAGACAGCAAATTAGCTCTTCCAAATAGTCTAGGAAGGCCAATTCACTTAGTTTTAGTATGTTAGTTATATCTGAACTTACATAGAACCTATCTTCTAAAAAGTCCAGAACATTATCTCACAGTATTTCATGTCAACTTATGAAAAAGAAAAGGAGACATCTGCTTTTTCTTGCTGCAGAAAAGTAAACCACAGGTACTGATAGTCACAGTCATCAGACAGCAGAAATACTTTCATCTTGTTCAGAGCTTGAGCGGAAATACTGTGATGTAATGGTAAAAGGCCCTGGCCCCATCCACTTTGTCCTGGCTACAGGTATAGTATTTGCAGAATCCACGGGGATCATCACTTCTGACACGTCTTTGTATCTTCAGCTCAGACTACATAGCAAGCTTTCTCCGAATGTTGAAAGAACCCATCGCTGTTTGTGGCTCTCTTCCCCTTTACTTCCTGTACTGTTTTATTACTCAAGATAAAGCCTAAAGCAAAGAAGAGACCAAGATACCACGAAAACTTTCTTGACAGAACTATCTTAGAATATGATAATGGCTGGCTAAGGTCATGGCATTTTTTATTTCCCTTTTAGGTCTTTGAATGCATAAACTCTCATCTTTGTTGTCTGGGTGTGGGAACTCTTGGCTAACCGGCGAGAGACTCAATGATTTTCAAGGGATCCTACCAATGCTGGGAGTATATATAAATTCTGCAACCGATATGAAAATGCTCTCATCTGTCCTACGACCTGAAGCCTACAGCGTGTCAGGTGGCGGGCTCTTCCTCGGGTAAATGAGGACAGTTGAGAGAGGGCGGATCTTAAGAGCTCAAGGGAGGAGCCCATAGCTGCTGCTCAGGTTTGACAATCAGCCTCGGAGTTGCAGACCAGGAGAAGAACACACTAGGTAGCGCACCACTGACTCTTTCTCTGAAGCCTTCCAGTGACTGCGGAGAGTCTCTGCCCTTTGCCTCTTGCCCCGGGTCCCTCTTCTAGCTCCCCCGCCCGTCCCCAGGGACGTCTGGGCCTCTCACCCGCAGCCAAATTCTCACACAGCCTCAGCGGGACCCTCAGAGCGTAAAGCAGTCCCAGCCCGGCCACGAACCACAGCGAGACCCCAGTCCCCGCCAGTCCGGCCCGCAGCCGCTCCCTCCACCCGAGCGACGGGCTCAGGCCGGGAGCAGGTGCAGGAGGAGATGCCGTAGCTGTAGCTGCTTCACCCAATCCGTCTCCGTCCGCCATCTTGCCGCTCCCGCAGGCTCCGGGAGCTGGGAGGGGAGAAGGGCAGGAAACCGGGAGTCGGGAATCCTGGGATAGTGGCGGACCTGAAATTGGCCTCTGTGGAGGATGAGTCCCAGGGAACGCGGACCGAGAAAATTTGGAAGGTGAAGGAGCGTCCCAAGACTGGAGTTACCTTTCCTTAGAAGGGCAGGAAAGGGTGACTAGTGGCACATATTGAAGGAACTGGACTGAGATGTGATCTCTGAGTGAAATGTTTTCGCTTCCATACGAGTGACGGTCACCTCTCACCCTATGCCTAGGGTTGGAAAAGCCACCGACCGTTTTAGGGCCCGAGCAGCATTTAGCTCTTTGGACTCAGCCACCACAAAGATCACTGGTACTGGGAAAACCTACAGTAGCAATTGCGATTTGGTCGGACGGAACTCGGGTGTCAGGAATAGTCGAAACATGCTCCCAGCGTCTCATAGATGAATGGGGGAAATGAACGTAACTCAGTGAGAAAGCTATTAGTTTTAAAACATTTAAGGAAAAGTTTTAACGCAGAGTTAGAGACCGCGGAGGGACGGCGCTCAGAACCGCCACCCCGCCCGAAACTGACATGGCGCCCTCTGGGTCGGCGTTTCCGGGCGGGTCCTTCCGACAGCCCCCGCGGTGATTCCATCACTCAGCTTCCTTCCCGGCCTGCCTCGCGCCGGGGCCGGACTGGACCAGAGCAGCCCAAGATGGCCGACTTCGAGGACCGGGTGTCGGATGAGGAGAAGGTAAGGGGTCCGCCTCTCTCTCTTGCCTCCTCTCGCGACAGGGAACAGGGGCCTGACCTGGCTGCGGTGGGAACCCTGGCGGTGTCCCCAGAAAAAAGAAGTTTCCTGGCCTGTACTGGGATACGCTCTGCAGTTGGGACGCTTCTCTCTTTAGGGGCTTTGGTCTGCCTCACGGTGGCCCCAGTTCCCCATTCCTCAACTCTCTTTTTCTCTTCCTGGGCCTGAAGCACAGCCTAGTGACCTTTAAGCAAGAGAAGAGACTTTCGTTTATTGAATCGTGATTGTGGACTTTTTTCTGTAATTAAGAGTGGGGGCGAAGGTGATGTCTCGACGTATCAAGAAGCAGTTATTTTACCGCCTTTAACTGTTGGGGCTCTCCCCATCCCCCCATTTTTAGATACGATTGAGGCTAGTTTAGGGCGAGTCACTTCCTGGTCAGGATGGCCTCTTAACTTCCCTTTCGCTCCTCCTTCCTCAGGAAGTGATTTTGCTGTCACGACTCCTCGACAGGGAGAGGTCCCCATGTGTTGTCCGCCCATCCACTCTTTTTTCTCACTCTCGGCTGAACTGATTCTCAGTAATAAATGTGTAAGCCTCAGGACGTTAGCCTCAGAATTTGACCACTTTTCCCCGTAGACACTCCCATGATTGATTGCATGTATGCACATAAGCCCGCGATGACTCCATCCTTTGCGTCTTACATCCTATTAACGGTAATTTTTGAAAAATAGTTTTCTGTTTCTTGTTAACAAATCAAGAATAGCCAGCGGATTTTTTTTAACTCTATGAAGGTTTTTTTTATATAGCACATAAACTTCATATTAACACATTCAAGTCTGGACAAAGCATCATGCCTTCTTTGATCCTCCACTGTTAATGTCTATAGTTAAATTTGTCAGTGTGTAATTTGCATATTTCTTAAAATGTGTTTTAAATACAAGAGCATATTCTGCGTTAGGTAGAATAACCTTTTGCTGACAACTGTACACCTTTTTTAACACTTTGTCAGGCATTTCAGTAACTATCTGATTTTAAAGTCTATAGAAATTAGAATGATTTCACTAGATGACTCGTTACAGGACAAGAATTATGTCTTTTGTTTCCCACAGTGGTTGTTACAAAAATGTGCATTCTTGCGTGCTCTGTAAATGTATCTGGGCTCTATCTTTTTTTAATAAAAGAGAATGGGATGGCACAAGGGACTGTTTATGATCCAGGAGTACTCAGTACAGAATAATTTGATATGTCGTACCTACATATACCATGTCATTTTGAAATGCTGAAGGATGTGCTAACCATTCACAAATCATTGAATAATACTTTAGCATTGAATTTTCTCATTCTTGAAAATTCTCATGTGTACAATGTAGAGGAGAAAAGGACATCTTATATATGAATTTATGCTGAAGAGAAGGCTGTAATAAAATGTCTAAGTCAAAGAGTTATGATTCAGGTGAAATTAAATTATAGTAAAAATCGGAATAACCAAACATTTGTTAGCTCAGCTGATGGTCCACTTGTTTTATGGAAAAATATGTTACAACAAGATTTCACTAAACACTTAAATAACAATAAACTTCAAAATTTATGGTGTCCAAACAATACTGCATTTACCAGTATTGTTGAGTTTTTGTCTTTAACAATAGGGTAGAATGCTTTCTTAATTAAACTTGGGAAAACATAATACATGTATTTCAAAAGAAAAGTGCAAATTGAGGTGTCTTTGATTATTGACAATATTTAATAACATTGTCTTGATTTTATAACACCAGATTTTTTTATTAAAGTATTTTGCACTTTATTTTTTTTAAAGACTTTATTAGACAGAAGGACAAAGTGAGAGAGGGGACACAAGCAGGGAGAGTGGGAGAGGAAGAAGCAGGCCTCCTGCCAAGCAGGGAGCCTGATGAGGGGCTCTATCCCAGGACCCTGGGGATCGTGACCTCAGCCAAAGGCAGCAGCTTAATGACTGAGCCACTCAGGTGCCCCATAACAGCAAATTTGTGACCAGTTTCCTCTTATCTCCCAGGATACTTTTGTTGCTTAATTTTAATAATGACACAGCAAGCATGTCAAAATTAGTACAGTAAATCTGTCCCAAAATGCTGATGAATTTCATATTCAGTAAACAGTTTTAGATTAGCCACATTTCTTCATTATTGTGGATAACTATGAATAGCTGATATTAAGAAGTCTCATATAACCCAATGATTTGAGATTACTGAAATTTTGTTAGATTCTTATTTCCAGACAATAACTAAACTGTGTTTCTCTGTTGCAAATCTGTAAGTAAAAAGAAAGTGCCTTGACGTGTAAGATTACTTCAGTTCTCCTTTAGCTTCATAGCTACATTGCCCCCTTTCCTCCAAGTTTCTAATTCCTTTTAACTAAATTCAGGAATTGAAGTATTTTTCCAACAAAACTAGTTGATTTGAATATCTTAACATTCATAAACAACCCATAAGAGAGATTCTTGTCCTATAAAATTTTCACAACCAAGGCACAATTACAAACAAATTTTTAAGTTATTTTCAGCTGTAATTTGTATTGATTATTCCTTGAAGGAACTCTAAATAAAGTTTCCATTTTATGTTCTTTTTAACCAAATTCTCAACTGCATTGGATTTGGATTTTTTTAAAGGCATTTATGTCATCATGTGGGATATATTTTAATATATATATTTTTTTATCTGTGAATTTGATGTTGGTAATCTCTGATTTCCTTGTAAGTATTTCTATAAAAGCTAGTAAGATCAACCATTCTCATATGTAACTGCTTAGGGTTTTTATCACTTTACAAAGAGGAAGTTGGGTTTTTTAACTTCTACATTGTTACCTGAAATGGTCATGATGAGCTGCCTAAATAAAACAGGAAGTTGAAAGTGTAAAATTACTTGCAGAAATAAATGCTTTTAGTTTTCTCCTCGAGTTCAGTTTCCGAGAATGAGTTGTAGTCTTCTAGTCACTTAGACACTTCAGTTACTTTGTTCCAAATGCTTAATAAGACCAGTATGACAATTAGGAAACTTGGAGTATGAGACAAATTACTTATTTGGGCTCCTTGCATTGTCTGTTTCCTTTATTTCATGATTCAGCATTTTCAAAACATAATTGCAAAAAGAATTTTAAGGCTGAAAAAGAGTGCAGTTAGCGTATTTTTCCCTTCAGCTTATTAACTAGTAGAATATTTGTGAACAACCTCAAAAATGCCATAACTTAGAAAGAAATCTGTATGCCTTAAGCTTAGACAATTATATCATCTTTAGGGCACTTTTTGAGAAACACATTTATCAAAATTATTTAGGAGTGATGTGGGAGATGTAAATAGATACAGAAATTTTAGGGCTCTGTTAAAGCTCATAAAAAACCCTTTTAAACTGGATTTTTAAAATTATATATTACCTCTTCATTTTACCAGATGATTTATTACCCTCATAGGATAAACCCTAGAGCTTATTCCCAATAGGTATTTTCTATGAAGTCATCAATTAGGATTAATACTGCCATTCTTTTTTTTTAAATTTTATTTATTTATTTGACAGACAGAGATCACAAGTAGGCAGAGAGGCAGGCAGAGAGAGAGGAGGAAGCAGGCTCCCTGCTGAGCAAAGAGCATGATTAGGGGCTTGATCCCAGAACCCTGGGATCACGACCTGAGCTGAAGGCAGAGGCTTTAACCCACTGAGCCACCCAGGCACCCCAGTACTGCCATTCTTTTATCTTCCCTTTTTTCAGTTGGCTTAGCTGAGTAGTATTCATAGAATCTGTTAGAAAATCCTGGGATAGGCTCATAAAGCATAAGCAGGTGCAAATTCAGATGCCGAATCTTTGGTTGGTTAAGAGTGTAGGTTTATTATAATTTATTCCAGAACATCTACCTATTTCGGATCAGCCTTAATGCTAAGCAAAGTCTCATAATTTGTTGAAAAAATTCATACCCTAGGTTTGTCTGAATCAGAAGCTGTGCATTTTTCATTTTACTGTTTTTCCCATGTAACCGTGAATGAAAAACCAGAGTAGAGATGTCCATTTAATGAATTATAAATGAAATATTGTGATGTAGTAGGAAAGAATGATTCTGAGTGTCAGGAGATTTGGCCTTTCTCTGCTGAGCTTTTAGCTACCACAGTGATTTTGGAAACATCACTTAACCTCTGTGGGTCTCAGTTTTCCTGTAAAATAGGTAAGAAGAATTGAATCAAAGTAATGCAACAAAGTTTAATGAACCTTTGCAAACTCTACTAAGAACAGTCTTTTAAAAATTGAAACATTAAAATGTTTCAGGAGTTTCTGTCATTGTCTGCTTTTGCACATTTATTTGCCTGATAAAGAAACTTAGTTCTTTGGTAACTGAAACTGTATCTTTTTATTTAGTGCCTAGCATAGCACCAGGTACATAGTTGAGGCACAGTCTATTTATAAGAAGACCAATCAGTCACACTTTTCTTCATTCTCATATTTCCTCAGCATGTGTTCCCTTCCCCTACCCACGTCCCCAGTTATTTCTGGGGTATTTCTCGGGTTCTGGAATGTGTCTCATACTCTGGCTTCTTCTTTGGACATTCATTGTGCCTGAGCATCTGCTACTAATACTGGTGATCTGCCATGCCACTGCTGGGAACCTTAGATCCCTCCAGGAGCATTTTTCCTAGTAAATACCATAAAACTGCAAAGCCTTATACATTCCTATATGACAATAAATATATACATCTAGCCTTGCAAAACCCTAATAAAAGTATTTCCTTCATCCACTTTTAGTTCTCTCCTTTAGAGCTCAGAAAAGCACACGCTATAAGATAGTTATCATTTGTGCTTTTCTACTCACGAATTTCTCTCATTTTCTCACATGCCAAAAAAAAAAAAGAAGTTGTTCAAGTTCTTCTATGGATCAGCTCCTGAAAATAAAAACCCTGGATAGGAGAAATTAGTCATGATACTGAAGACCATTTAACTACTTGGGGATTTCTGAACTAGGTGATAATTTTAACATGCACTTAACTTTTTTCCTTTTTTCCTTTCCTCAGAACCTCCTGACACCCTTTGCCTTTCAGTTCATCCCACCATTGTTCCCTTTTAGTCACAGAGGCCGAGTACCTTGGCATCATCTTTTTCCTTCTCTCACGTTCAGTTAGTATTTCAGTTCTGTAAGTTCTTCCTTCCTGTCATTAGATTCTGTTCCTCCATTTCCATTAGTGTTTTTAAGAAAATTATTTTTGATGTATATGAGTTATAAGCACATGCTCAAAATTAAAATGTAGGACAGAGCATGAGTAAAAGTCTCCCCACCCTGTTTTCCAGCCATCTAGTTCCTGAGAGGCAGCCAATCTTACCAGTTTCTTCTATACCTTTTCTATTCTGTGCATATACTAGCTGACAAATGTACTTTTTACTTAACATCCCGCCCATCCACATTCCTTCTCCAGTTAGTCTTCAGGACCTTTTCTGATACTTAAGTTATTTTTAACAACATTCTTAATTGTTCTCTTTGCCTCCAGCCTCTTTTTTCTCTCTATTTTCAAGTATTAAAATTCTGTGTATCACAGCTTCTGCAGTCCTTCTCCTCTTAAAGACATCTTCATTCTTGAGTTGCTCAGGCCAAAAAGTTTAGTGTCATCTTTGACTCCTGTTTCTTTCATAATCCACATATAGTCTATTAGCAAATCCTGTAGGCTCTGCCTTCAAAATATGCCCAGAATTTGTTTCTCACCACACCTTATCCTAAATACTATGGAAGAAGCCACTGTGATTGCTTACAGAGGTCATTGCAGTTGTCTTCTCTCTGATGTCTCTGCTGCTACTCTTGCCTCCTCACCAGCCACAGGCTATCTTCAGTGTAGCACCCAGAATAATCTGGTTAGAAAAATATAAGTCAGAACATGTCGCTTTTTTGCTCATAATCAGTGGCTTCCCATCTTCTTCAGAACAAAAGTTCCTACTCTAACTACAAGTGCCTATGTCTTTTCTACTTACCTCTCTGACCTCATCTCCTACCTATTTTCCACTGGTCCTCCCTGTTCCAGCCACACAGTCTCTCCTAAGAGGGTCTTTGAGTTTCCTCTGTGCGATGGAGTTCTCTTCCTTCTATGTCCTTACTTCCTTCAGCTCTTTCATCAGAAGTCACCTTCTCAATGAAATCTTCTCTGGTCACTCTGTATATTTCCAAATCTTAGCATTTCATTATCCCCTTATCTTCCTTTATTTTTTATTCCTTAGCATTTATCAATGGCTTTCATACCATGTAGTTTATTTAATGTTATCTGTTGTTTCTCCATTTGAGTGTAAGGTCCACAAGTACCATACACTGGTGAGTCTCCACTGCCTAAAACAGTGCTTGACAAATAGTATGCTGTCAGATATTTGTTGAATGAATGAATGAATGAATGAATGAATCTGACCAATAGTAGCATCTGTCTTGATTTCATAGCTCTTAGAGGACAGACTGATTTCCAGGTTTTGTGAAGACATATTAAGGATTCCAATACTTCCATATTACTAACAGTTTAATTTTATTAATGGAGCTTCCCACTCAGAAAGTTTCAGCACTTCTCCATTACCTACAGAATAAAACCAGACTTGATCTTAGCAAAACTACTGCCTTCTGACTCATCTTATTCTACTCTTCTCTTTTATTATCTCCAAATAAACCCTCTGCTCCTATGAGACTGGTCTGCTTACAAGAGGCTGTTTCCCCCCCACCTTTTGTCAGTCCTACGATTTCCTCATTTGTAATGCCCTCCTTCTGCCCCCCCCAATATAAAGCACTTGAGAGCTCAATTTAGACCCACCTTCCACTTCCTTACAGTAGTCTTTCACCAACCCAGCCCGTATCCATCTCCCCTTTCCTCTTAAGTTCGTGCTCTGTATTTGTACTAGTAATTTGGCTTTGAATTAGTTATTTTTAAATGATTGATAGATCTTCACTGAGGGCTGTTTGTATAAATTCTTTTGCTAACAGTGGTAAAGTATAAAGAATTTTAAGAGCTAAGGTGCTGAATACGGTCTTTAAAAAAAAATCTTAATGCCCAAGCTCTACCCTATATCTGTTACCTCAGAATGTCTGTGGTTAAACCTAAGCATCAATATTTTTAAAGTTCTTCAGGGTGTCCTAACATATAGCAAAAGTTCAGAACCATCAGCTTAAGGCAAAAGGGTATTCATTGGCCTCTTGCACTATTCTTTTTTTTTTTTTAAGATTTTATTTATTTATTTGAGAACGAAAGAGAGCAAGAGAGTGAGAGCACATGATGGGGGTTTGGAGGCAAAGGGAGAAAGAGAAGACTCCCTGCTCAGCAGGGAGTCTAATGGGGTGCTTGACCCCAGGACCCTGGGATCATGACTTGAGCCGAAGGCAGATGCTTAACTGACTGAGCCACCCAGGCGCCCCCTGTTCACTATTCTTTCACAGAGATCTGAACTTTAAAGAAAACATGTTACTCAAAATTCAGTAATATCTAGGCATTTACTTAGGTAAGGAAGTTAAGTATTTGCTATGTGTAAGTCTCTCATGTTACCTCATTGGATTCTTAAAACAATTCTAGATATGAGCAGGTATTATATCTACAAATGAAGAAACAAAGACCTAAGCAATTAAATGTTAAAGCCAGCACGTGAAACCTCATCTGACTCCCAAAGGTTTTGAAGAAAAATTAAAATTGGTAAAAAGATGTAACTTTGAGTTAGAATGCCATAACATGCCAGTTGTGCAGTAGATCTTTTGTTTGTCAGAAGCTTTTGTTTCCATGCAGCAGAGGTTTTCACCACTGAACACTACCCTTCTGGACTTTGGTCATTGCTCTCAGCATCTGCATCTCAAGGTGTTTAGTGTAGATTTTTCCCTAGTTTCATAACTTGGTCTTCCTGTTTCCAAAACAGTGCCCATTGTATATCTGGCACTTGGAATATTTTACCTGTCTGCCCAGTCACCTGGAATAGATGGTGAGAGTGTGTACATTTTAACCCACCTCCTAAGCAGCAGGTTGCTTACATGATCTTTTCACTTATTTTTATCTTTTTTTCTGATTCATTAGTACATATCTGACTTTTCTACTTCCTCAGTTCTTTTTTTTTTTTTTTAAGATTTTTTTATTTATTTGACAGAGAGAGAGAGACAGATCACAAGTAGGCAGAAAGGCAGGCAGAGAAAGAGGGAAACAGGCTCCCTGCCGAGCAGAGAGCCTGATGCGGGGCTCGATCCCAGAACCCCAGGATCATGACCTGAGCCGAAGGCAGAGGCTTAACCCACTGAGCCACCCACGCACCCCTACTTCCTCAGTTCTTGATCTAGACATTTAGATCCTCTAATTAAAACGAATAGGGTCTTGGGGCACGTGGGTGGCTCAGTTAAGCATCTGCCTTCTGCTCAGGTCATGATCCCAGGATCCTGGGATCCAGCCCCAAGTTGGGCTTCCTGCCTGCTTCTCCCTCTCCCTCTGCCTGCTGCTCTGCTTGCTCGTCTGCTTGTGCTCACACTCGCACTCGCACTCTCTCTGTGTCAAATAAATAAATAAAATCCTTAAAAAAATAAATAGGGCCTTTTACCTCCTTCCATATGAATATCAGTGCTATTTTGCATTTAAGGTAAGACATTTTTTAAGGGTTCATTGAGATTGAGCCAGTACTTAATTTTTTTTTTCTGTTCAATAGTTGATGTCTTATGGCTTACCACTGACTTTGAACTTCTAAATGAACACTTAAGACGTATACTTGGAAATCTTTTTACCAACATTCCGAGGTTTTATATTAGAGGCCAGAATGAGAATGAAGGTATGATTTCCTTCCAACTTGGTGCATAGAGAAGTTAAAAGGGAATGGTTGGAAAAATAAAATAGACAAGAGCTGATTTTTTTGTGTCTGTTGTTTTATGCTTAAATATGTCATGTTTGTATACTGTTACACTAGGTGACATAAAATACAACAATGACCCTGTTAAAGAAAAATTATTCTGACACTTGTTAAAATAAGAAGACTTTATTCAGTATTTTTGCATTAGGGGAGAGAGCTAGAGCTTAGCTCCAAATGAGGCAAAAACAGCTGGGGAGCTATAGCCATCAAGCAGAGTGAGGGGTCAGTGATAGAAAATTACTAAGAGGACACATCAAGGGTAGAGGGATTCTTGCTAAACAGCTCTAACAGAATTCTTGTTAAAGGCAGATTGAGGACTTATACTTCAAAGGTGGGGGATAAGGAGCTTGATCAGTTATCAGAAGTGGGGGAATTCTCACTAGACTGACAACAAGATTCTTGGTACGACTGGGTTAGGCAGGTCCTAGATAGGATGGAGCCAAGATCAAGGCCTAGCTGAGGAGAGAGCTCAGAGGAACCTAACATCTGGTCAAGGAGAGACTTCCATGTGTGTTATGTAATTACTTTAATAAATTTTCAAGCAATTATTCTTTAGAGTTGATAGAGCTTTAAAAATGAAATTGTTGGGAGGTCCTTTCTGTTTGCTAGATGGAATGCTGCCCAATTCATGAATCATTTAATAAAGCCAATTAAATCTTCCATGAATGAAATTGTTCTATTAAGACAAACTTGCCTGCTTTCCCTACCTATTGTCTATATCTGACAAACTTAAAATTGTTCTATTAAGACAAACTTGCCTGCTTTCCCTACCTATTGTCTATATCTGACAAACTTAAAATTGGTTGCTACAGAGAAAACGGTTTCTAAGAACTACTTTAAAATGGCTTTTAAAAGCATTTTATGGCTTTTAAATGATGGACGTGCCATCATTTGTTTTTTATAGTATCCTAATTTAAGACATTTTGTGCTTTTGGGACACTTGGGTGTATCAATGGGTTAAGCCTCTGCCTTCTGCTCAGGTCATGATCTCAGGATCCTGGGATCGAGCCCTGCATCGGGCTCTCTGCTCAGCAGGGAGTCTGCTCCCCCCCCCCCCCCCGCCTACTTGTGATCTCTCTCTGTCATATAAATAAAATCTTTTTTAAAATATTTATTTATTTGACAGAGGTCACAAGTAGGCAGAGAGGCAGGTAGAGAGAGAGAGTGGGGGAGCTGAAGGCAGAGACTTTAACCCACTGAGCCACCCAGGCGCCCCGAAGCAATGTATGTTTAAAAAGTTTTTTTTCTTGTCAAAATAATATTGGGGGGTGGCCAGTGGGCACCTGGATGGCTCAGTCAGTTAAACATCTGCCTTTGGCTCAGGTCATGATCCCATGGCCCTGGGATGGATCTTCCCATTGGGCTCTTTGCTCAGTGGGGAGTCTGTTTCTCCCTCTGCATCACACTCCCCTCTCCCCGCTCCTGCTCCCACACTCTCTCACTGTTTCAAATAAATCTTTAAAAAAAAAAAGGTACCATGCTAGGGGGAGGGAGGGAAGAGTAGGCAGAGCACAGTGAATTTTTAAGATGATGAAAATACTCTCTATGATACTATAATGGTAGATACATGTCATACATTTGTCCAGATCCATAGAATGTAAAACACAATGAATGAACCCTAATGTAAACCCTGGGCCTTGGATGACAATGATGTATCAGCGTAAGTTCATAAAATGAACTAACAAACTACTCTGGTGGGGATGTTAATAACGGAGGAGGCTCCTGCTCTCTCATTCACTCACTCTCTTTCTCAAATAAATAAAGAAAATCTTTAAAAAAAAAAAAAAAGTAAAGCCTGAAAAACACAACATCTAAGTATCTTCAAACAGGAAAAAAAAAAAATCTTAGGAAATAGCATTGAATTCCATAGAAACAGAACTTACTCTCTTAAGTGGATAAGAATTAGGTAAATCTCTTTTAGGAGGAGAAATGTAGTTATTAATCCTTGAATACTTCTGGAATGATGTAAAATAAAAATAAGGAAAATAAACATTTATAAAAGTACAATTGATTACTATTCTTTTTTAAGTCTAGCCTAGTTGAAAGCATAAGTAAACTTTGGAAGATGTTACTACTTTAAAGGGAAGTGAAGCAGAGACATTTTGGAGAATTTTTGGTCAGTAAAAAGCTTGCTGATGTTTATAGTTTTTGATAAAGACTAATGATGGGAAATATAAGATGCCTAGGATCCAAAGAATTTCTAGAAGAGAGAAAGTGTTTTCTTAATTTGAAGAGTTTGTTCAGTTTACTAATTTGAAGCAGCAATTGTCTGGCTAGGACCAGTTAACAATAGCTGACATTTATTGTGCCTATTTTATTTTTTTTAAGATTTTATTTTTAAGTAATCTCTACACCTGACATAGGGCTTAAACCCACAACCCCGAAATCAAGAGTTGCATGCTCCACCAACTGAGCCAGCCAGGTGCTCCTATATTTTAAATACTCTGCTGACAACAAATATTATTATCTTTTTAAATTTCATAATAATTGAAAATAGATACTATCCCGCTTTGGGTAAGGATATGATTTAAAGACATTAAGTGACTGACATTCAAATCCAGGTCTGTCTCCAACTCCAGAGCCTGTATCTTTCCAGTTTACCATAGTATCCCATACTAATCTGAAAAGCTAAGAAGACTTCCATAGTATCCTGTTATTCAGAAGAATTTTTGTAAACATTTAGTAATTGCCTTCTATGTTCTCTTTGTTGGACTTTGTATAGTATAGAAAAGGAAAGTAAGGCAGTTTTCAAAGAAAACTTTAGTTTTGGGGGACAGAATAGTATCTATAGAACTAATTATCATAGCAATTATATTTTGGGTGCTATAATAAATGTTCAAAGTATGGTATAGTATGGTAGAGGATTCTTGAAATTGTAAGTACTTGGAGTACTTCTTGGGAAGAAACAGAAGAACCCACCCTTTAAAGATAGGAGGGTTTAGACACGCAAAGATTAAGTGGAGAAGCAAAACTTTCGAGGACAGTGTAAGTCAATCCCAGAAGCAAAGTCTTTAATACACACAGTAGTCTAATGAGGGAGGTCAAGATTTTGGTAGATGCCAGAGAAACAAGCTGGCAGAGATTTGGTTCCTGAAGTTTTCAGTTTGGGCAGTATAAAGAGGCCTGGGCCTTCCTGGTAATAGAATGGGGCTATTATCTAGGGGAAAATTTCTTCCTTGCCTGTACAGAGTTATCCACTAACATTCAAACAGAACTGCAGTTGTTAAATACTCGAGTCCTGTTTTATGTGATTGTCAAGAAAATTATTTTTAAATCAGTTATGAAGATGTACTGTTGAAATATGTGGATCTGTTATTAAAAGATTATTTAATAAGCTAAAAACCCAAGTTTTATAAATTTTCTAATTGTCTTTTAATATATTTTCTAAAGCTTCTTGTATTTGAAAATGAACAAAATTAGCAGTTTCTGGGGAACAATAAGGTATATTAATCGGTTTGATGTTTAAACTTTCAGTACAGGTTTAGTAATGTAATAATGAAATTTTGAATCTTGCAAGGATTAGGTATTTTTCTTTATTTCCCCCTTTTGGAGAGGTGAAAAGATAAGAATAGGAGGAAAACTTATCTCTAGGAAAATCTAGGAAAACTTATCTCTGATACTTAAAGAGTCTAAATTTTCCGTTTTTAGGTTAGAAACATAGTACACTGGATTCCGTGAAATTAAGATTATTGCAGTATTTAAGTATATGAAGGGATGGAATTGTGTATGAGACTTGAGTTATTCTCCCTTCAAAATATATGTGCAGGAACCTGGCTGGCTCAGTCTGTGGAGCGTGTGACTCTTGACTTTAGGTCATCATCTTGGGGTTGTGAGACGAGCCTGCTTAAGAATCTCTTTCCCTTTCTCTCTGCCCCTGCCCCACTCTAAAAACATAAATAAAAATAAATATTTTTTAAAAACTTAAAAAAGGTATACATGGAGAGGGACCTGGTTGGCTCAGTTGGTGGATTGTGTGACTACTGATCTTCAGGTTGTAGGTTTGAGCCCCGCTTTGGGTGTAGAAATTAGTTAAAATATTGTACAAAATAAATATACACAGAGTTATTACTTTATGGAACAGGGATTTATTTTAAAAGCCTTGTTTTTTGTTTGTTTTTTAAAGCAGCAGTTAAGTTTTTGTTCCACCAGAACTTCCATAACAGTGATTCTCTGCTAGGCTGGGGATGACATGCCTCCCCTCTATAGGATATATGCTTTTTAAAAAAAAATCAATTTTATTTATTTGAGAGTGAGCGAGTGGGAGAGCACAAGCAGAGGGAGAGGGAGAAGCAGGTTCCCCACTAAGCAGAGAGCCTGATGCAGGGCTCGATCCCGTGATCCTGGAATCATGACCTGAGCTGAAGGCAAATGCTTAACTAGCTGAGCCACCCAGGCACCCTAATATACCTGCTTTCAACCTTTCTTTCCCTACCCCAGTCTTACGAATGATTGATTAAATCACTGTTTTTAAAAGTGTCATCCCTCGGGACACTTTTAGTGAGTGATCACAAGCAATGGGGAGGGGGAGAGGGAGAAGCAGACTCCCTGTTGAGCAGGGAGCCCAAAGTGGGACTCTGTCCCAGGACCCTGGGATCATGACCTAACCTGAAGGCAGGTGCTTAACCGACTGAGGGAGCCAGGTGCCGTTCATCTCATTAGTTTTGACCAAGTTTTGAAGCTAGATAATACTGATTTTTTTTTAAAGATTTTATTTATTTATTTATTTATTTGAGAGAGAGAATGAGGAAGAGAGAGAGCATGAGAAGAGGGAGGGTCAGAGGGAGAAGCAAGACTCCCTGCCAAGCAGGGAGCCTGATGTGGGACTCAATCCTGGGACTCCAGGATCATGACCTGAGCCAAAGGCAGTCACTTAGCCAACTGAGCTACCCAGGTGCCCTAGATAATACTGACTTTTAGTGTTATTTTTTATCATTGTATTTATCCCTCCTAACTTCATTTCAACTGTAGCTCTCATAAGCAAGGCTCTGACTCATTTCCTGATTAAAAAAAAAAATTCTAAAAGGACTAGGCTAAATCTATGTGATACTATGCTAACGACAGTCTTTCTGAATTTTAATACCTGTTACTACTGCATAGTACAGTTGATTGTCCATTTGCAGGTCCACCTCTGTATAGGTATGGGACCTTGGACAAGGCACTTAAACTCTGAACCTGTTCCTTTTATAGTGGGGATAAGTGTCTCTTGCCTGCCTTCTTAAACAAGCTGTTTTAAGATCAGAAGAGAAGCTGGTTATGAAAGAGTTTTGTAAACAATAAAATAGTAGTCATTCATTTACATTCCTAGCATGTGCCAGGTCTCAGTTCTGGATATACAGCAAGGAACAAACATAATGAGTTCTTACATTCTGTGCCAGGGCTTGGCCAATCTGATCCACTACATGTTTTTATATAGACTACACGCTAATGTTTTCTGAATGGTTAGGGGGGAAAATCAGAAGAAGAATTTTTCATGACATGGGAAAATTACATGAAATATAAATTAGAGTATCCAAAATAATGTTTTAATTAGCTCAGTGGAGGTGGAGGTACCTGGGTGGCTCAGTCTGTTAAGCATCTGATCATGATCCTGGGGTCCTGAAACGGAGCCCAGGGTCCACCCTCCTGCTTGGCTGGGAGTCTGCTTCTCCCTCTCCCTCTACCACTCCCTCTGCGTGTGCTCTCTTATTCATTCTCTCTCTCTCTCTGTGTCAAGTAAATACATAAAATCTTTTAAAAAATAATTAGCAGGTCACCTGGGTGTCTTGGTTGGTTGGGTGTCTGCCTTCAGCTTGGGTTCTGATCTCCGAGTCCTAGGATCAGCAGGTCTGCTCTTTTGGCGGTGGGGAGGGTGGGGAGGCCTGCTTCTCCCTCACCCTCTGCCTGCTGCTCCCCTTGCTTATACTCGCTCTCTCTCTCAAATAAATAAATTTTCTTAAAAATTAGCTCAGTGGCAGTAATCCTTTACAATGTATACATTTATTAAATCACATCTTACTCTTTAAATATTTTATAACTTTATTTCCCAATAGTACCTCAGTTAAAAATGAATAAAACTTATTGGAACATACTGTGCTCATTTTTTTACAGTTGGGACCAAGACCATGTGCTCCACGTAGCCCTAAAATGTTCAGTGTCTGGCCTTTTACATTAGTAGTTTGCTGGCAGTTTACATTAGCAGTTTGCTCTGTGTTCTTGGAATACTTTTGGGGGTATTGAGAAAGAAACATTAGGATAGTTCTTTTTTTTTTTCTTTTTTCTAGAGAGAGGGAGGGGGAAGGGAGGCAGAGAGAAAAGAGAGAATCTTAAGCAGGCTCCACACCCAGCACAGAGCCCTACACGGGGCTTGATCTCATAGCCCCTGACCTGACAACAAAAAACTTTTTTTTTTTTTTTTTCTAGAAAACACTAGCTTTATACAGAACTCCCTTGGGGGAGTTGGGGAGAGGGTCAGGTGCCCATCTCCACCTCCACCACTTCTGCCCAGGCGCTAAAGGCCATGTCCTTATGGATGAGCACCAGGCTGGAGGCGGGGCCTGGCTCCTCAGGTACCACAAAGCACTTGTCCTGGCTCTCAGAAATGGTGACCTCAAAGACATCCCAGGCTGCGGAGACATCCTGTTCCCCGCCGGGGACCTGACATGACCTGAGCTGAGATCCAGAGTTGGATGCTTAACTGACTGAGCCCACCAGGTGTCCTTGTAGTGGTAACAAGTTCCTTGAAGAACAGGCAGGTAAATGGGCTACAGTTGTGAAGGGTGCAGAAAGTATCGTGGCTAATTTGTACATAGGAGTCAGGAAATCAGAAGGTGACTTTTTTTTTTTTTTTTTAAGATTCTATTTATTTGAGAGACAGACACAGCGAGAGAGGAAACACAAGCAGGGGGAGTCGGAGAGGAAGAAGCAGGGTTCCCAGGGCTAAGCAGGGAGCCCAGTTCAGGGCTCGATCCCAGGACTCTGGGATTATGACCTAAGCCAAAAGCAGACAACCCCTGAGCCACCCAGGCACCCCAGAAGGTGACATTTGAACAGAGATTTGAATGAAGAGTGATGCTTTGACAAAAGAATATTTCTGGCAAAAGGAACAAGAAATGTAATCACCCTGAGGCAGTAGTGTAGATAGCTGTAAGGTCTCAGAGCTGGACAGTAGGAGATGGGGTGAGGGAACCAAATTTTGAAGGGCCTTGGAGACCATGGAGCAGATTCTATATAGAGAATATATAAATGTAGCATTAAGATTTTAACTACTGTTTCAAGGTATTTTTATGGCATTGTTACAGTGAGAAATCACCTTGCCACTTCAGAGTCTGTTGTCAAAGACTGGCAAATTCTAAGACTTACACCTTTTTTTAATAACTCTCAGAAAATAACATGGGTATTATTGACCGTGACAGTGTTTTGGGGATCCACCTTTGGCATTTAATGATGACTACATTCTTTTTAGCCATTCATTTAGAATTTCACCCTTGCTGTTGCATATGTCTCCACCTCTCACCAGCTTTCTTTTAAAAATGGGGGATGTTTTCATTTCTGTAATTGGACATTTTTCCTATTTTTTTTTTTTTTTTTAAGATTTTACGTATTCATTTGAGAGAGAGAGAGACAGAGCATGGCGGCGGGAGCGGGGGGTGCAGGGAGAGGCAGAGGAAGAAGGAGAAGCAGACTGCCTGCTGAGCTGGGAGCCTGGCATGGGGCTGGATCCCAAGATGTGGAGATCATGACCTGAGCCAAAGGCAGACGCTTAACCATTTAAGCCACCCAGGTGCCCCCATTTTTCCTCTTCTTGATATTCTCAGATTTATGGGGATCACTTGCTTTTTTTCCAGCACTTTAATTATAATTCTTCAGCACTTAAGCCTGAATTCAGATACTACTACTTGATATTCCTCCTTCTCTGACTTTTGTGCACTTTGTGTTTTTTTTTTTCTTTAGAAAATGGAAGCAAGCTTTTAGTTTACTTTTCTCTTTCAACATAATCCCTTCATTTTACTAATTAACTATCCTGTACTTTCTAGCATTACACACTGTGCAGCTAGGAAGTGAATAAGGCTAAGCTCCTGGTCAAAAAGCATATGCAAAATATGACTTTGAAAAGCCTTCCTTGTTGATTTCAGCATTTTACCAGCCTCACGTTATCCTGTCCTTCAGCTTCCTTGACCTATAGCTTCCTTGACACATTGCTTTCAGTTTTGATGTCACTCCAAAGCCTTTATCTTGTTTATGTCCTCTTCATCTTTTTTTTTTTTTTTAAGATTTTATTTATTTATTTGACAGAGATTACAAGCAGGCAAGAGAGGCAGGCAGGGAGAGAGAGGAGGAAGCAGGCTCTCCGCGGAGCAGAGAGCCCGATGTGGGGCTCGATCCCAGGACCCTGGGATCATGACCTGAGCCGAAAGCAGAGGCTTTAACCCACTGAGCCACCCAGGCGCCCCTCTTTTTTTTTTTTTTTTAAAGACTTTATTTCATACCCAGCGTGGGGTTCGAATTCACAACCCCAAGATAGAGTCTCATGCTCTACTGACTGAGCCAGTCAGGTGCTCCTCTTTCATCTTTAAAAAAAATTAATTCATTGGATGGGAGATGTTGGCATGCTCCTCTTTTGATTTTTAAAAATTTAAAAATTATCTTTAATGTACAAGTAATGAAGTAATGGGTGAAATAGATAAAGGGGAGTAAGAAGTACTAACTTCCAGGAAGAAAGTTCTCTTAATCATACAAGTAATTTATATTCCTTGTACAGCTTTTTAAATATGGAGATAAGCCCAAAAAAGAAAAGAAAAATATCTTGTAATACCAGAGGAAGCCCTAATTAAAATTAGTAGCTGCAGTTGTAGGTGAATATATTTACTCTTAATAAAACAGGAATACATCATTGTGTGAACTTTTTTCACTCAACAGCAGATGATAAACATCAACCTATGTTAACAGAACACTTCTCAGACTTTTTTGCTCTCTTAGAAATCAAGTTTTTATTATGTAGCTTATATCTAGTTACTAAATATCAAAATGAGATTTTTAAAGCATTAGTTCATTTAAAAACATAATTATTACATGTTAATATAAATGATCGGTATTTTGTTCTGGGGAAAAAAAAACCTATTTTCCAAAACAAAAATTAGTGGGAAAAGTAGAACTATTTTACATTTTGCAAATCTTTTAAATATCTATATTCAGTTTTTTGTACGGTGTTGTCTTAGTTTATACATATTGTTTCCTCTGACTGGAATGCCCTCCTTGATATTACTCATCCTTCGGTCCAGCTCATACGTCACTGTATTTAAAGGCTACCCCACCCCTTCTTACATGCATTAGAGTTGATTACATCTTCTTGGTGCCTCACTGGCCTTTAATACTTGCTGTGTATGTGTCAGGTTCTTGAACTACACACACTTCAATTTTCTTGACTGAAGGGAGGTTCAGAACTATGTGAGGGTTATGGGGAAAGCACCTGGACAGAAGTGGGATAGACCACAGCCACTCAGCAGATTTGCCACAAATAGACTAAAAAATAGTTTGCTGTCAAAGTAGGTTTACTAATTTCTTAAATGAGTGATTGACAGCAACAGTTGATGAGGACAGAAATATGATTAACTGCACAGGCCAATGCAAATATACACAGTTGGCAATCCATATGGGAACTGTTAGTCCTGTGTAGTGTAATTTTCATGAGTCGAGCAGCATTTCTTATTTCCTAATTAGAGCTGCTCTTTTTATTGTTAGTTAATGTAAGAGCTTTATGGAGTATTTCTTCTTAATCTCCATCAGTTTTCATCCCAGAAAAATAATACATTATCTGCAATTACCTTGTCATGACAGGGTTCTCAAATTTTATGAAAATAGAATATTTTAAGGTGTCTAGTGTGGATTCCTTGCCTCTGCTTCCACATACATACAGGTTTTGTTTTCTAAGTCTTAAAAGATCAGAGTTTTATAGCTCAAAGAAATTTTGCAGATATTCTCACCTCTTTTAGGAGTTGGATTATAATGAGGAAATTCAGGACCAAAAAAATGTTAGAGTCTAGTGTTTCTAGAATCACAAATCCAGTTAGTTAATGGACTGATACAGCTAGTAATTAGAATCCAGGTTTCTGGTCTGCCTTGTTCCACAATCAGTAGATCTTTCTTGATGAAGAAATAAGTTTGTCCATGGGACAGCTCTTCTTTTATTCTTAGAATAAGAATGTGGTCATATAAGATCTCTTCTGTATAAACCTAAAGTTGTAAAGTGTTTTTTGTCTTTTTCTTATTTTCTTCTCAGTTCCCAGCCTTATTTTCAAGACTCCTGAAATTCTTTTTCCTGCTTAAGAATGGTTTGACTTTGATGGTAGCCTTAATTTGATTGGGTCAGCAAAAAATTTAAATTGTGTGAAGGAGGGGCGCCTGGGTGGCTCAGTCGTTAAGCAGCTGCCTTTGGCTCAGGTCATGATCCCAGGGTCCTGGAATCGAGCCCCACATTGAGCTCCCTGCTCCACGGGGAGCCTGCTTCTCCCTCTCCCCCTGCTTGTGTTCCCTCTCTGGCTGTGTCTCTGTCAAATAAATAAATAAAATCTTTAAAAAATAATAAATTGTTTGAAGGAAATTAAGAGGTCAACAGAGGATGCCTATTTGGAAAGTAGGACGTAGTTTATTGGTAGATATATCATGTTCCTCTTTTCCTCTCATCAGTGGATTGAATCATCTTCATACTCATTATCACATCAAAAATTAGGGAATTTTCATCATTTTTTCTGTCATAGTGTGTTAGAATTATACTGTGAGACTCATTTGAGGTCAGTCCTATTATTGCTAACATCATAATTATATATTTATAATGCCAAATGATGCTCCAAATAATTTTTTCTTTTAAATAGGTTTGTACATTCTTTGTATTTCATATTTGACTTGATGAGAGCTAAGAGATTAAATTATATGGCAGACTGAGCACATGGTTTCACCTCACGGTTTATGCCAAACCTTATTAGAATGGAAAGAGTGGGGGAAAATCGAGTGAGATGAGAAATGAACTAGTAACTTTTAAAAAGTGGGAGTGTCATCATTGGACCAAAACTTTTTAGCAGTTCTTCATAGAAAGAAAACAGAATGGTAAATTCATAGCGGTGAGAAGTAAGATGAGAAGAAATTATAACCCAAAGCACATTAAAGAAAACTGTTAGGGAAGTAGGAGTCATTTGGAGGAACTTTATTTTTTTAAAATCTTTTTTAGATTATTTATTTATTTATTTATTTGACAGAGAGAGACAGACAGCAGGAGAGGAACAGAAGTAGAGGGAGTGGAGAGGGAGAAGTAGGCTTCCCCGCAGAGCAGGAAGCCTGATGCAGGGCTCAGTCCCAGGACACTGTGATCATGACCTGAGCCAAAGGCAGATGCTTAACGTTTGAGCCACACAGGCACCCCATGGAGGAACTTTATTTGAGGAGCAAGAAAGAAAATGGGGCGCCTGGGTGGCTCAGTGGGTTAAAGCCTCTGCCTTCGACTCAGGTCGTGATCCCAGGGTTCTGGGATCGAGTCCCGCATCAGGCTCTCTGCTCAGCAGGGAGCCTGCTTCCTCCTCTCTCTCTCTGCCTGTCTCTCTGCCTACTTGTAATCTCTGTCAAATAAATAAATAAAATCTTTTAAAAAAAAAAAAAAGGAGCAAGAAAGAAAAGACTCAAAAGAATCTTAGTGTAGATTGATTGGGGAACTTTTCTGTAAGCTAACTGTACCACTTGGCTCCTCTTTTCTCTCCCATTTGGCCTCAGAATATAGCATGAGAATGAGCATTGAGAGCAGAGAGGCAGGGCAATACCTCAGGTAGCTTCTGAAATTATTCTGAAAAATAGCCTCTGAAGAAATTCTGAGGCACCTTCAGAAATTAATCCGCTCATACCCAGCAGTAAGTCTACTTTTTCCCTCCCCTATAATCACTGGAGACAAACTGCAGGTAAACAGAACAGCTAAGCTAAATTAAATTCAAGGAGGAACACCAAACATTTCTGGAAAACCAGTACTATGAAAGAAAATCACCAAACTCAAACAAAAAGTAGATCTAAATTCTTAGGAGACAGTCCATAGAACAAGACTTTAAAGTCAGTATAGTTTAAAAAAAAAAAAAAAGTATAGTTAATACCCTCAAGGAAACTCAAGAGATTATTACACACACAAAGATAAAAGTTGTGGAAATTTAAAATAGAACAGTTAAAATAATTATTTGAAGAGCAAAGTAGACCTAACTGAAGAGCATTTTAGTGAATTGAAAAATGGAGCTCTGAGGCCTTCTCCCCAAATAAAGTATAAAATAACAAAAGAAGATAAAAATCTAGGAGAAAAAAAATGAGATATGCAGATTAGATTCTATGATTTCAACATCCATCTCTAATAGGAGATCCAGAAAAGTAGAATGCCAATAGGGAGCAGGAGAGGGAATTAGAAGGTAGAACAGAAGAAATTTTGTCTGTAGAATTCATTTTGTCATTTTGTCTTATTTTTAAAATTAGGGACACTGCTTGCTTTGTTGCTTCATTATTAGGTATGCTGTAGAATTTTGGTAGATAATCCTTTTTCAAGTTAAAGAAGTTTATTCCTACCCCAAATTAGTAGTTCTGTGGTTTTTATGATATTTGAGTGTTGAATTTTGTCTTTTTTTCCCAGCATGTGTTAAGAGAATCACAAGGGTTAGCTCCTTTATACTGATTTATTAGTATTGAACCATTCTGCATGGCTGTAAACACAATTTGGTATCCTACCAATTTACTAATTTATTTAGTTTTGTTTAAAAGTTTATAAGAGATTAGGATCATAGATTTCTCTTTTTGTGACTGTGGTATATTTGGGGTAAAGTTTTAAATTAGCAATAATTGTGCTCGGATAAACCTCGTTGGCTTTGATACTGCCACTGCACAAAGCTATAACTGTAGTATATTTTGACCAAAAACTGATTATTCAGCTTTTTAAAGAAAAATAAAACTTAATCAAAGTAGCATGGATATCCCCAAAACAGGACAAAGCTATATTGATGCTAAAAATTTTAGGATATTTTGCAAAAAAAATTTTTTTCACTCCTAAACAGTAAAGGTTTAAATAGGAAGTGTTATTTTAAGGAATGTGATGAAATTTTTGTAATCTGTTCTATTCTTTTATATATTAGTCTCATTTTATTTCTCTTTAGGTGCGCATAGCTGCTAAATTCATCACTCATGCACCCCCAGGGGAATTTAATGAAGTATTCAATGGTGAGTAAATACTAGTATATTTTAAGCTCTCCTTAATTATATACAAGCTATCTCTTTTAATCCTTACAGCACATTATAGCTATAGCTAAGGAAGTCAAGATTCAAATAGGTGAAAGTAACTTATCCATTGTCACCTAGCTAGTCAAGTGTCAGAGCAAGGATTCTCACCCAGGTCTGAGTCAAAAGCAAATTCTTAACCCATAAATTAGGTTACCTATCTTATGTGAGAAAAGATCTAAAGTAGTTTAATACTCATTAAGTAGAGAAGCAATATTAAATTGTTTTCATAGTCTTATATCATTATAAATCATAGCTAAAGCTTCTTCAGTGCTTTCACTCAAGACATGCCCGTAATACATACGGGACACTTTTCTAAAACCATTGGGGCTGAACTGATTGCATCTGGGTGGCTTGTCACATACACAGCTTCCAGCTTTACTGTCCTCTTACGATTTCTCATTCATTAGATCTGAGGTAGAATTGGGTCATCTGTTTTATCAGGTTCTCCTAGGTGAATCTGAGTCACAGCCAGTTTGGAAACCACCTTTCCAATACATTTATAATCTGTGCTACTCACTGGCTTAACATAATATAGAATGAAAAATGTAGATGAGGCATCTCGAACTTCATGATAAAATCGATCATTACAATCCCATTTTAAGTTGTTAAATTCATCATAAATTTCTTTGTACATCTTGGCTCATTTGCGCAAGTATTTATTTTGAAATTGCAGTTTTACATTAGACAGCTACTTACTTAAAAGGAACTATGTGATGATATTCATCTGTACTTGGCCCAGAGCCCTATACATAATAGAACAATCAGTAATCTCCACCGATAAAAATTCATGATGTAGATAAAGAGTAACCACGAGAACATGTAAACATTTACTATAAGGAGTAAATAATACAATAGAAATAAATCCAAACATTCTTCCTTATAGACTTGTTTGTGGATTTTGAACACTAATAGCAAAAGAAACAAATGCAGCCTTGTTTTCTCTGGTCTTTTTTCCATATTGACCAGATACAAATTTTCAACAACTGAGCTTTTAGGAAGTTTTCCTACGACTTGAGCTTTATCCAGCTGATTAGCTCTGATAAATTCTTGTTTTAACAAGTTAATAGCCTTTGTAGTTGGAAGTCCCTTGTTTTATTTCTGACAACTGAATGTACTTTACAGGACTATCATGAGAATAATTGATATGGAAGCATTAGATTAAGAATTGGCAAGCTACTAAAAAAAAAAGTTGGCAAGATACTTGTGGCATGAGGGCTGGTTTTTATTGGCATGTTACACATTGGCCTCTGCCAGCGTCTTTTGGAAGCCCTAAGAGTCAGTGGCCTTTGTCGTATAGTCTTCCCTATTAGAGTTAATGCTTGATAGTTTCTTATGTAAACAAGGAATATCCTCTCCCAAAAGAAGAATGACTATCTCTTCACAGACTTGTGATCTCTGTCTGTCAAATAAATAAATAAAATCTTTTTTTAATAATAAATAAAATCTTTAAAAAAATAGTTACTGTTAGATTATTGTATCACAAATAATTACATGCAAATTTATGAACATTAGCATCTGTCACTTGTGTTTTTAGAAATTCTGTATAGGGGTGCCTGGGTGGCTCAGTTAGTTAAGCGTCTGCCTTCCACTCAGTTCGTGATCCCAGGGTCCTGGGATTGAGACCCACCAGGGAGCCTGCCTCTCCTTCTCCCTCTGCCTGCTGTTCCCCCTGCTTGTGTTCTCTCTCAAAAAAAATTTTTTTTTAAGATTTTATTTATTTATTTGACAGAGATCACAAGTAGACAGAGAAGCAGGCAGAGAGAGGAGGAAGCAGGCTCTCGGCTGAGCAGAGAGCCCGATGTGGGGCTCCATCCCAGGACCCTGGGATCATGACCGGGGCTGAAGGCAGAGGCTTTAACCCACTGAGCCACCCAGGCGCCCCTCAAAAATATAAAAAAAAACAAAGAATTTCTATGAGTACATATATCTGAAAACTAACTTTGCAAAGCCTGATTTTTAAAAAATTTTCTGAAGTTCATCCTTTTCATTTTAATATCTTTTTAATTTTAACATTTTTTAAAATTTTAATTTAATTTTAACATCTTTTAATGATTTCAATTTTAACATCTTTTAATGTTTTTTCCTCAGATGTCCGGCTACTACTTAATAATGATAATCTCCTCAGGGAAGGGGCAGCACAGTAAGTATCCTACGAGATCCACTTATATATTTATTTTAATTTTAGATAAACTATGTTGATAATAAATTTGTACCCTGAAAACTAAGTTTAAAATAAAATACTTCAATATAAAGCAGTTGGTTTTATCAATTTTAGTTGTATTTTTTTCTTGGAGAAAACATGCCGTGTTTACTTCCTTTAAGCTTATTATATATGATCTTATTTTTTTTTCTTTTTAATTTTTCTTTTTGCCCAGATTTTCCCTGTTAAAGCAGAGCTTAATATGAGCTGTTAGGATTACTTCTGTACTCCTTTTAGTTCATGTTGGATTTTTTTTAAACACTAGCTGTAGAAAAATTAGGCTGCTATAGAGGAATATTGTTCTCAAATTGCCACAAAATAGTAGATATTCATAAAGTGTGGTAATAGATTTAACTTTAGAATAGTAGCATGGTTTTTCAACCCAGACATTGATTTCTTAGCACTGTCAGGCTAATTAATCTTTCTAAAGTACCATTTTCATTTTATTATTGTCCTCAAAAACATTATAGTGATGTGTTTTTGTTTTCTTAAAATCTAAACACTGTCTAGCTTTCAAGGCCCTCTGTTATCTGGCTTTATCACTACTCTCTTTTACATACAAAATTCTCTTTCAATTACTGTCTTATCTAATTGGCTGAGAGTTCCTTTGTAAAGCGGAAACCAGAAAAGGATAATGACTGGGAAGGGGTGGGGTAAAGAGGATTGGACGAGGATTTTGATGTAGAGTAACAAATAATAATCATAAAAGCATTTGGTATGATATACAGTTGGATTTTAGCTATAAAAAACTGTCTTAAGAGCTGCTGCCTGGGAAACAGTCATCTTCTGCCCTGTGTCCATGCTGCTTTTTTGGAACTCATTTTGGGACCAGATTCTCCAAACCCTAACATTTGTTCAGCATCACTATAATTGTCATCATGAATGATATTCTAACTATACATTATTTAGGCACACACCAAAGATAAATTCCAGTGCTGGTGCTGGTTTCTCTTAGATGCATAGAGTGCCATAGAAAAAGCCTTTCATGATTTGCTAGTTCAACCCCTGTCTATCTCTGCCCTGTCATTGAAAGAACCTCATCTACATTTTGTCAACAGATGGCTATCCAATCTGAATGCTTCTAATAATAAGGAATTCACTATCTCACAAGGCAAGTTCCTTGCCTGCAATATATTGGTCTTAGTTTTATCCTTGAGAGCTACCCAAAATAAATCTACTTTTTCTTTCACATGGTAAGGTACTGCTGAAGAGGAGGTGGGAAGTGAAATGCCAAGATCCAAGATTGATTGCATCCTAAACCTATTGTCCCATTTCCAATTAGGAGTAACAGTGGAATTTAGTTCAGATGCTTTAATTGCCCTGACAATAAAACTTTGTTTTTATAAATATTCTGGTTCTTATAGATTCTAGGTTTTCAGAGATCATTCTTACTAAAGGAGAACTGCCTTATGCCCAAATATCTGATTTTCCACAGGGATGAAAAATTCAGGTTTTTTTTCTGTAATGAGATGGTCCAGTCCCTTGGCCATAGTCCTCATAGTAAGTGTTCAGTAAATGTTTCAGTAATCATCATCCTCGTCATTATTGCCTTCTATATAAAATGAAGGAGGCCTGAACAACTTTGGATTTACTCTTTCCTGGATTTCTACTTTTGCTTCTGATCTCTAGAACCATTCTCTGATAATTCCCAGCCCTTTTGGACTAAGTAGGGTGTTGTAGGCCATGTTAAAGAGAGGATTTTATTTTAAAGAGAGGGCAGATTATTAGTGTTTTGAGCAGAGAATGACTCAATGAGATTATATTTTAGAATAATCACTGGTTGCTATGCAAGGGGCAAAGATTGAAGCAAGATGAGTAGTTAGAACACTTAATTGCAGTGGGTCAGAGATAAATGGCAGCTTGGACTAGAGTGGTAGTAGTAAGGGTGTTGGGAAGGAATCAAGATTCTGAATAAGTATCAAGGTAGTAGAACCTAGGAAATTGGCTGATGGGATTGCATGTGAAATTTGGGAGAAAGAAGAATCAAAGATGATCTCAAGTTTTTGGCCCACATGAATGGTAGAATGGAGATACCATTTTCTTGAGATGGGGTTAAATGTTAACAAATTTTGATGTTGGTATTTGTAATCTATAATCTTAGGATCTGTTTTAGAATTGAGTACTTATTTACTCCTCATTCCTTAAGCTTTTCTTAAAAAAAAAAATTCACTGTCCATGAACATTTGATTTATATTCCTTTCTGAAGAACCACTGTGTTAAAGACTCATTTTGTAAATGGGATTGTGTTATGAGGAAATGAGTAATTAAAAAACGCAACAATAACTTGAAATGATTGAAGATTAGCTTTAAATATCTGTTTGGGGTCTCTCGAAAAGTTTAGTAAGAATTTAATAGTCTGCTTAAAAACAGTGGTCTAGTAGGTGTTGTAGTAAAGTTAAAATTGTGCTAGAGAGGTGTTTAACTCTTGCCTTGCCAAGTAAATTCTGTGAGAAGACAGACACTTTGTAAGTGTATTGTGCTTTTTTACACTGCAGCTTATTTCCATTTTTCTTTCACTTTACCTTTTTACTTACTTTGTAAGATGTACTAGGGAGCCACTGAAAATGCAGTTTTGTGAGTGTAGCATTAGACAAGTAAACAATAACATTAGGCATGCACTTTGATTATTCATATCCCCCTTTTCAGATAACCTGTAATGTCTTAAACTCTCATCTTAGACTGTACTCATGCTCAGCTCTTACTTTACCCTCTCCCCATGTCAGATGTCTTCCAGTACATTTAATTGTGGTCTCTCCTATCTGCCCTACCTCAGAGAGCCCAGAATAAAGAAGACAGCATTACTAAAATAGTGCATCAATTGAAGATTTTTTTGAATTACTAAAAGCTTCTGTCTAAATGATTAAAACTTATGGTAATTCATGAAACTGATTTCTTAAAACTTATGAATAGTCTAAGGGGGACTTCTGTTGGAGCCTAGGAGTGAAGAGGAAAAGAAAATTTCAGAATTTGGGGCACATCTGAGATCTCTGTGGAGAAGAGTTCCTTCAGAAAGCTGGAAGGCATTAGGAAAACACGAGTTGCCTAGAGGGAAAGGGGAAGAGCACCAGAGAGTGTTTTCACATTCTCTTTCACTATTATGTGAATTACCTTTGTATTTATGTTATTCTCCCCACCCCCCTCCTTTTTTTACTTTTTAAAAAACAGTGCATTTGCCCAGTATAACATGGATCAGTTCACACCTGTGAAGATAGAAGGATATGAAGATCAGGTAATGATTGTTCATTTTGGTAGGCTGTGCCTGGGTCGTAGTAGAAATCTTAGAAACCAAAGCAAATGCTGAATAAATTCATGTCTTAGTTTTCATAACTTTTGTAAATGTTCTCCATATTAGGAAATTCTTCCTCTCTCATAATATTGGGAGTTTCTTTGACAGGAAAAATGAGGTGCCCCTAGCAAGAATAGTGAAAATAAGAGTTGAGTTTTACACAGATTTATAGCTTTATGTAATTCTCCTTGGTAAGGAGACATCAAATTTGACATTGTATGGGAAATTAGGCATCCCTGTTCAAATAGAGGAACAAAGCAAATATATCCATCATTATTATCATTATTAACATTGTATGACAGGACTTAGCAAATTTATTAACGTACACTTCAAAGGCAGTATGTCACTAAATACCAAATGCTTTTTAAAAGTCTGAATCTTCCTTGAACCCGCAAATCTGCTGAATTTCTCCTGGGAAAATAAGCATGTAAGTGTATTTAAAAAGATTATTTGAAGCAAGGTTTATAATAGTGAAAAATTGGGAACAATCTGAATCCCCAACATTAAGTATCTGTAGACCAAAATACCATGTAGTCGTTGAAAACCAATATAAATACTGATCTGGGAATATTAATCTGGGAAGAAGTTTGTGATGTATTAAGCTAGAACATAAAGGAGCCTATGTAGAATTGTGCTAGTTTATTTTTTTTAATAGGTATTTAAGTGAATGTAATATATCAGTGCATTTTTAATTTTTATTTATTTATTTAGAGAGAGCATGTGTGGGGAGGAGGAGCAGAGGGGGACAGGAGCCCAACACGGGGCTCAGTCCCAGGAGCCTGAGATCATGACCTGAGCCAAGGGCAGATGCCTAACTGACTGAGCCACCCAGGCACCCCTCATTATCATGCTCTTTAAGAGAGCTGTCCCATTTCAGGGCGCTGAATCCATGTTCCAGGAAGGAAAAAAGGAAATTGCAGAAGGTGCAATTGGCCTTTCTAGAAGCAACTTCCACTGAGAAGTTATTGACAGAACTCCTATCACTTTGTCATTACTAGCTGGAAAGTGCCTTTTTATTAGTTGTACACATGGTCTTTTTGAAAATCTTTGCAGTTCTGTTAGTAAGGGAAAGCAGAGAATAAATATTAGATTGGAAACTAGCAAAACTGCAGTACAGTTCACACACACACACACACACACTTTAATCAAGGAAATAAATGGAAAATCAAATAGATTTGAATGCCATGCTTCTGAATAAGAAGTATAAATAATATGGAAAGCTTATCTGAGTAAGAAACATAAGTGATATGGAAACTTGGTTTTTCAAATAGATTTCATACAATTCCTATGAAAAATAGACCATACAGGATTATTCTAATCAAGAAAAACAAATGAAAGAAGACTAATAATGAAAGACACAAGGCAATAATCAGAAAGCAACCTAAGTAACATAAAACAGAAGGGAAAAGGAAACAATTGATAAAATTTATGAGATTAATCTTTGATTTCCAATGCCAACTGTACACTTAGATTAATTCCAGGTGGAGTTTAAAGGTTAAATATTTTTTTAAACATAAAAATTTAGTAGGAAATGGAAAGGGAATCATAACTTAAGTAATGATGAAACATTAGAAAAGTTCATAAAAGGAGGCAAGCGTCTGGCTGCCTCAGTCGGTAGAACATGCAACTCTTGATCTCAGGGTTGTGATTTTCAGCCCCACATTGGATATAGAGAGCACTGAAATAAATAAAAACTTAAAAAACATTTATAAAAGAAAGGGACCTTTGCATAATAAAAAGTTTTTAAAATAAGGTTTAAAAAGGAATAAGTGTTTCTCAAGCATAAAGAGGTTATTCAGATACCTAAGGATGATGCCAGGAGTACAGTGAATAAATAAGCAACAGACACGAACCACTTGCACACAAGTGGGAAATAACAAAGCAAACTTAGAAAAGTGTTAGGGGACGCCCGGGTGGCTCAGTTGGTTAAGCGGCTGCCTTCGGCTCAGGTCATGATCCCAGCGTCCTGAGATCAAGTCCCACATCGGGCTCCTTGCTCGGCGGGGAGCCTGCTTCTCCTTTTGCCTCTGCCTGCCACTCTGTCTGCCTGTGCTCGCTCATTCTCCCTCTCTCTCTCTCTGACAAATGAATAAATAAAATCTTTATAAAAAAAAAAGAAAAGTGTTAGATTGCCCAGAAGTAGTTATTAAGGAAATCCAGGTTAAAATTTAATGTGAATATACCTTTTAGTTATAAAAGTTGCAGAATTGTAATGAGAAAGATTTATGAGGGGAAGACTAAGGAAATAGTTACATTCATAGTTCCTACTATCATTATAAACAAGTTTTTTAAAGGTTAGTCTGGTAATAAGAGTAGGAATCTCAAAACTAGGAACTCTTTCCCCAGAATTTTTTTTAAGCAGAAGATTTTATTTATGGTAGAACTTACAGTAGCTTTCAATAATGGAAACCCTAAGTAGCTTAAACCTCCTTCAATTCAGAAATGATTAAGTAAGTATATTATGGTATGTCAGTTATTGTGAAATTGTATATAATTATTAAAAATGGTAAATGTGTCAAAAGACAAATGGGAAATTAGGGAAAAATAAATGAAGCTCAACACACGCAAAGCGTTATCTGCCTAATTAATAGAGAGTTCAACTAGAAAATTATTCTTTTTAAAAAATGAAAAGAAATGCCAATTATAATTTCTACTGCTTGTAACTTGGTACGACACCCTATATTATGTATATCAATACTAGGAATACATTTTCCCTTTGACCTAGTTGTCCCCCTTCAAGGGATTTATCTCACCTGCATGCTTGGCACACGTACATAATTTGTACATAATGAACATACAAGGACATTTGTGGCAGTATTCATAATAGCAAAAGATTGGAAACAACCCAACTACCCATTAATAGAAGACTGGTTGAATAAATTTTTGTAAAGTGGTGTAGTGTGCAACTGTAACATAAAAAAAGGAGTTCTCTGAGTACTTATCAGAAAAGTTTTCCTAGATGTATTAACTTTAAAAAAAAAACAACTACAGTATAGTGTGTTAGTTTTTGTGTAAAAGAAAGGGTTGAGGAGTTAGAATACATATTCATACTTGCTTCTATTTATAAAAAAGAAACTCTGAAAGAGTATGTCAGGGATTGGCAAATTTTTTTTAAAAGATTTTATTCATTTATTTGACACAGAGAGAGAGAGATCATAAGTAGGCAGAGCAGCAGGCAGAGAGATGGGGGGAAGCAGGCTCCCTGCTGAGCAGAGAGCCCGACGCGGGCTGGATCCCAGGACCCTGAGATCATGACCTGAGCCGAAGGCAGAGGCTTAACCCACTGAGCCACCCAGGCGCCCACGGCACAGCCTTTTTTTGAAAGGGCCAGAGAGTAACT
Source organism: Mellivora capensis (assembly GCA_004024625.1). Classification (NCBI taxonomy): domain Eukaryota; kingdom Metazoa; phylum Chordata; class Mammalia; order Carnivora; family Mustelidae; genus Mellivora; species Mellivora capensis. The sequence goes on along the minus strand of PISX010000769.1, from coordinate 119,373 downwards.
ATTTTTAACTTTGCTGGACATAGAGTCAGTTTTGACTTCTCAACCCTCTGTTTCAGGAAAGCAGCCATAGACGATACAAAAACAAGCAGGGCTGTGTTCAATAAAACTTTATTTACAAAAATAAGTGGCACATGCCATGCTGACCCGTGCTCTAAATTAATAGTCAGTTGCCTTGTGGAGAAGGGAAAATTTATTAGGAATTTGATGGATAGGAGTGAAAGGTGAGAAAAAGATCTCACTTTATATAAATTTTTTCATTATTGAACCAAGTAAATAGATTACCTATTTTAAATGCTAAATATAATGACTGGGAAAGTTTTATGAAATATGTAAAAAGAGAATATAAAAGTGTATCGGTAAGTTATTGTTATAGCTCTGTATAAGGTATATACACTGGCAATACAGTAGACAGAAACCAAGAAATACAGGGAAGATGGGGAGATGTTGTGGTTTAGAGGTAGGTGACTTAACCATAAACGTAACACTTTTATAATAAAAATGTGAGAATTTAAGAAAATAAATAAAAATTTTTTTAAAAAGCATAAAAATGTGAGGAATGCCTGGGTGGTGCAGTCGGTTGAGCGTCCAACTCTTGGTTTTAGCTTGGGTCGTGATCTCAGGGTTATGAGATCAAGCCCCTAGTTAGGCTCTGCGTGGAGTCTGCTTGAGTTTCTCCCCCCCCCCCACCAACTCTCTCTCTCTCTCTCTCTCTCTCTCAAATAAATCTTAAGGAAAAAGAATAAAAATATGACTTGAGGAGCACCCGGCTGGCTCAGTCAGTAGAGCATGCTACTCTTGATCTTGGGGTCATGGGTTCAAGCCCCATGTTGGGGGTAGAATTTACTTAAAAAATGAAATGAAATTAAAAAATATATATGTGACTTGATTGAAAAATCATTATGGAAGAGAAAAGTTAACTCTCCTCAGAATTTTTATTTTGTAAAATTTGACAAGAACTGTTTTCTTACAGTTACTCATATTTTAATTATTCTTTGGAAGGTCTTAATTACAGAACATGGTGACCTGGGTAATAGCAGATTTTTAGATCCAAGAAACAAAATTTCCTTTAAGTTTGATCACTTACGGAAAGAAGCAAGTGACCCCCAGCCAGAGGACGTAGATGGAGGTCTGAAGTCTTGGAGAGAATCCTGTGACAGTGCTTTAAGGGCCTATGTGAAAGATCATTATTCCAACGGCTTCTGTACTGTTAAGTATCTGCCTGCTTAATATTAAAGAATGTTTTATTTCTTACATTTATCTTATCCTTTGGGGGCTTTGGCCAGCCAAACATCACTTCTTTCTTCTTAGAGTCTCATCTGTATTTTATTCCCTAATTCATTTTTGAAAGAGTTTGTATAAATGGAAAATTTTATATGGAAAATTCTTTTTAAAAATCCCAGTGCATTAAAATTTTAAATTTCATTGTATCCTATTCCACCTTTGTCTTATTTATTCATCAGAAATTGCCTTATACCCATCAAAAAAAAAAAAAGTTTTTAACATCTTTAGACATGGGAGAAAAGTAAATTAAGATTGTCAAGGCAGCTATTGCCATATTTATAACTTTTTGGTATAGGCATTTTTATAGAAAGCTACTTCTTTCATACTTTAGATGCTTTCATTAGATTGTCAGAACTATTTGAACTGTTTTTTTAATCAGATAATTTGACTTTTTTTAAACTACCTCTTGATATTTAAAAAAACGATAAATTTGACTATCATAATTTTTCCTTTGTAAATTGCAGGTATGATTAAGAAAAACGTCGGTTAGAATATTTTCAGTATGTAATGATGATGAGTTAAATGTCAATAATAGAATATTGGTTAAGAGCCCTTAACTTGAAACCATACTAACTGGTTTGATTTCTTGTCTTGCCACTTAGTTAGCTATGTGACCTTGGGCAAATCAGTTAACATATCTGTGCCTTTTCACTAAAAAAATTGAAATAATAGTTCTTACCTCAGAGGATTGTTGTGAGAATTGAATGAGCTAATAAGGCATATAAAATGCTTGGAAAATGGCACAAAGAAAGCTCTCCCTAAATGTTGGATATTGTTACTATTACATGTTTTATGTTTGTTTTTTTATTTTTTAAATAATGGAGAAAACCCATTATGGTAGATAAATGCAGTTCTGTTTTGCAAAGGAAGACACAACACAGCCTCTTTTGGAAATTAATTGACTTTGCAATCCTAAATGTATTTTCTACTTAACATTTGTTACCTATTTAAAATTTGCCATTACCTGTTCTTACTTTGGAGCTTTTTCACCAAGTAATCCTACTGTGTCCTTTTCTTACCTTTTCTCACTTGTCTTAGTTAACAAATGAGCTACAGAAAGCCATGGGATTGTTCTAAGAGTGTCTACTGTACCCAAGTGTTTTATATCCTTGGAGCTGTCCTGCTTAGTAATTCTTAATGTCATGTCAATATTCTCTATGATGTTTTCTATATAGTGTTTTCCAAACCATTCCCATTGTCCTTAGGCATCTGTCTGATCCCCCACATTTTAATAAGACTGACTTGAAATCTTTTTCTCTTCTTTCCACACCCTGCAGTTTTCCCCCTTCCACTGTACTTAATCTTAGGAAGAAGGATCCTTATTGATTTTATATTCTCCTATCTGATATATTTCTCTTTACCTAGAAATATTTTTATTTCTCTGCCCTTAAGGAGAGCAAACTTTTCCTCAGTCATAATAATTTCTTTTCTTTCTTTCTTTTTTTTTTTAGTCTTAATAATTTCTGTAAGTTACTTCTCTTTCTCCCTCCTGCTCCTCTTCCCTCTCCTTCACTTCTTCTCTTACCTCTCTCTGCTACATAACCGCACCTGGGAGCATTCTGCTCCTATTAGTGCCACTTCTTCATTACCTATCTACTTCTCGACCCTGTGAATCTTGGCTTCAGTCTTTACAGATACCTCTGAGGTTATTGACAGTTCCGGAATTGCCTGACTCAGTATCCTTTTCTTCATCCTTGACTTCCATATGGTATTTCACACCGAGACCAACCAGCTACTTCCAGAAAGTCTCTTTTGCTTAGACTGCTCTGTCAGCACCCTATACTCAGAATCTAAGTCTGTCTCTACTTCTTTTTTTCTCCCCTATCTCTGTAAATGTAGGCATTCCCCATTGCTGTATTTCTCTCTCTTGAAAACTCATAGTTATTCAATATAGGGAAGGTAAACGTGAAAACATTTTGTGGACTGTAAGCACTATTTGTTTTTTTTGCTTTTCCTTCCTATTGCATTTCTGTTCACCTCTTCCACATTAAAGAACAGTTGGGGTTTCTAACTACTAGCTGACTTTCCCAGTTTGTTAATGACACTACCATCTTTCAGGTCATCTCAGCATGAGATGGCTTTGGCTCTTTCCCTTTTTTGCTCTTTACTTGCAATGTATTGCTAGGCTTGATTATGCTTCTGTATCCTGATACCCACTGATACTACCCTGCCTTATTGCCTAGATTAATGCTCTGGCCTCCTAACCAACTTGAGCTTTTCCTCCATTTTATCCCATAAACCAATATTAATTATTCTTCCAAAACAATAGTTCTGGTTTTGTTGTTTTGGTGTCTGTCCATTGCCTGTAGAATAATGTCCAGACTTTTTACATCTACGACTGCGGGCCTTAAATCTTCTATTCTGGATTATCACTATTCGTCGACCTCACACACAACTGTCTAACCTGAAAGAACTAATTTGTCATTTCACTGAATAAGCCTCTAGTTTCCTGTCTGAACAGTTTATTCATCTTTCTTCTCAGTCTCTGCTTATGAGTATCTCATCTGTCTTGTAAGGCCCAGCCTAACTGACACCTCCCCTGTAGCCCTAGTCAGGAGTGGTATTTCCCCTCAATTTGAGGGGACATTAATTCTTCATTCATTGTACCACTGTTTCGTGTGGAACTAAAAATGTTCTTTTCTGTGTTCACACCCCATGAAGTCTTGTGAGTTTTAAGTTTATCCTGTCTGATCTTTTTGTCTCCCTCAAGGATTTAGTATGCTGCTTTTTTGTACAGTATTTGTCACTTAGATTAAGTAAGTTTTCGGAGTCTAACTTTTTTTTTTTTTTAACAATAGGTTTATGCTAAAACTATAGATGGCCAACAGACCATTATTGCATGTATTGAAAGCCACCAGTTTCAGCCTAAAAACTTCTGGTAAGAAAGTAGATGTTCTCTTTTATTTTTATTTAACTTATATTGGGAAGGAACCAAACCAGCTGTTGATTGAAGGTTGGTTCTTAATCTAAATAGTTTGGGATAAGTTATTTGACTGAGAGACTTCAGTTACCCATCTGTAAAATGTGGGTTTTAGATGTGAACATTTAGCTTCCTTTAAACTCTGAGATTTTATAATCTTTTTAAAAAGGGCTCTTAATATCAAGTGAGAATAAGTGGTTGATTAATAAAGTGCCTAGTTGAAAATTTGAGTTTTACTTGGGTTTGGTTAATAATACTTGAGCTAATTATAAAATTCAGCAGCCCATCTATCTGTATATGGAAGAGACTCCCATGAACAGTGTAGGCATGGTTTTCTCTTCCAAGATTGAAAAATTAAAAATGAAAGTCAAAATAACTTAGAAAAGGTTTATGTTTAGGAACTTGGATACAGACTTATATTTGAGTGGATAGAGCCTTAGATATGTCAAACTAGAAATGACCCCCCCCACCCCGCCCCACTTTCCCAAATTCTGTGCCTCAGTGGCAAATCACCTCTTTCTTGGGCTTACTGCTAACTCTGCAGTCTTGTATGTGTTTTAATAGGAATGGTCGTTGGAGATCAGAGTGGAAGTTCACCATCACACCACCTACAGCCCAGGTGGTTGGAGTCCTTAAGATTCAGGTGAGACCCCCACATGTTAATAGGCCATGTTAAAGTGTCACATTTTGAAAACAAACATGGAAGTTGGTATTTGAAATAAGAAATGACTATATGTAGATAGATGCAAAGGAATATGGATGGTAGTAAATAGAAATAGGAGCCTCCTTTGTGGGGAAGTAGTTAAAAAGTTCTTCTGGATTGATAAAGGATAGTCATGTGGTATGTACTGCTTGCTTATTATTTTTCTCTTCCAAAGATAACCTAAGGTTTTTCCAGGAATTATCAAATAGCAGTTCTAGGGGCACCTGTGCGGTTCAGTCAGTTAAGCATCCAACTCCTGATTTCACCTCAGGTCTTGATCTCAGGATCGTGAGTTCAAGCCCTGCATTGGGCTCCACACTGGGCATGGAGCCTACTTAAATAATAATAATAATTTTTAAAAATAGCAGCTCTAAAAAAGAAGAAAACAATTATTAAGTGATTAAGTAGCAGCTACTCTAGCTTACTTAGGGTCTCTTTGTATATTACCTCATTTAAGCATGTGCATAGACATAAAACTTAACTCTTAGCTCTGAAAAAAGCTACATGAATGGGATTCTTATTTTGTTTTTTACAGTAATAACAGAAGGTTTTTAAATCAAGTAAGTGACACAGGAACTAGAGAAAATTGCCAAGTGTCATCATGTATGGAATATAAGTAACCAAGCTGAGTAGATTTCTAATGCTCGTTTCAGAACAGATAGGCAGGTGAATAAGGAACTTGTTAATTCATTGGATGCCTATCTGGGTCAAAGTCTTCTGGTATCCCAGCAGAGATTTGACTTTCAAATTGAGGGTGATTTAATTCTTAAGCCCAACTAACTTTCAGGTCAGATTAAAGTTACTGATAAGAGAAAATCAGTAACTAATCGTACCTCTATTATATTGTGTTAAGTCTTGCTTTTATGATAATTAGCAAGAACTACCTTTTTAAAGGGTATAATTTAATCAGAGCGTATGTGGTAGATATTTGTACCCACTTTTTTCAGGATAGCTCCCTCCTACAAGTAACAGCAACTTTCTTCCTGGGAACCTTTCCTAGCCACGGGAGCATGCCCAACTCCAATTAGGCAAGCTGGATGTGTTAATTTCACAGCTCTGGAGCAGCCCGTAGTGCCATACAAGAGTTGGTAGAGATAAATATGCCGGCTTCCTCACCTATCATGTAGACAATTCTGAAGCATGTTCTGCTTAGTCTTCCAGAGACCAGGGCCCATAGCTAAACATACTGTTCATTAATGCACCTATAACACTTCCTTCCCTTCTGTGTCTCAATACCTCAGTCCTTACTAGTCCTTCCTGAGGTTACCTCCCAAATAAATTACTTCCTCTCAAATCTTTGTCTTGGGGTTTGCTTCTGGGGGACCCCAACCTAAGACAACACACATACTATTCTATTTCTGTTTAACTGTTCATATGAGTAGCCTAATGCTTTAGGTCTCCTGTAACTATGACATCAGCACTAACCTGGTAGCTTACTATAAATTTATGTAACTTTATTTTCTTCTAGAAGGAAATGGTTGCTTGTGTTTCAGCTTTGCCAGTGAAAACTTATAAATTAAGAGTACATTATCCTAAAGAGTGATAGTTTCTGATAAGACTTAAAACAGGGGCCAGTACCCAGACCTCATTTATAGCTCTTAACCAGATTGGCCCATTGGGAAAAAGCTTGCTTCATATACATATCTTAAAAATCAGAGTGAGAATTACTTGGAAAAGTCACTAAGATATTTTGCTCTTCGGTTATCCTATAGGCCAAGGGGTAGTTCTGGGAAGTCAGTGGTTTCTGAGGATTTATGTTGATGATAGTCATGTTGAAATTTTTATTAGCAAATGAGACCTAGAAAGGTTTTATTGCTTTTGGCAGCTTTGAAGCTGGGGAGATCCTGGCCAAGGATCTTATTGAGGATATCTGAAGTCATTGTCCTTCCAACCCTTCCAACCCTTGGACTCCTCCCCCTAAGCATCTCAGTAAAATGGTTTGTTCCCTTCCCTGCCCAAAAAAGAAAGTTTGTTTTACAGTAGAGTTTGGGGCGCCCAGCTGGTTCTTGATCTCGGAGTTGTAAGTTCAAGCACCGTGCTGGGTATAGAGATTATTTAAAAATAAAATCTTTTTTTAAAAATTAAAAAAAAAACAACCCTCAGAGTTTAAGCTTAATTTATCATTGGTGTATTAGATAATAACATCAATATTTTTAGAATTTTCAACTGAGTTTATAAACAGCAAGACTTAGTGGCCTTAGTTTATATTCCTATGCACGTCCTGGTTCTTAAGACACATGATAGAAGTTCAAACCTGTTGCATAGTCCTTGTTCTTGGACAAAAAAAGATTGCCCTGCATAGTTCCTTCTTTCAGATGGTTCTTAGACACCTGTCTCAAATATGTAAGTCCTTGTTTCTTCTCTGGACAGAGCTCCATTTTTTAAATATCCCTTGTCCTATTTGTACCTCTTCTTAGTGTTCTTTTCAGTCTCTGGACTCTTAGTTAAAAAATGATCAAACAAAACTAGTGTTTGGGTGTGACCCACCTGTATCTTGAACTTCCATGTCCTTGTAACATAGGCGGGCTAGATCTGAGGACCCAGAGGGGGCCCCACAGGACCAGCCAGGAGGGTCGTTCATTGGCTTTGCATAGGATAAAAATGAAACTCAAGCCAGGAGGAAGTGAGAGCAGAGTTTATTGAATAGTGTAAGTGATAGAGTATGGCAGATAGAACGTCTGGGAGACTCAGAAAAGGAAAAGCGAGTCTCCCCATCACTTGGGATTAGGGATTTATACTGGTAAGGGATCCAGGGTACATGTTCCTTCAGGAATTCAGGTTCCAATCAAAGGTGAGTGCCAGGTGAATATTAGGTATATTCCATAAATCACCGAAGGTCGGGTATATTAATGCCAGTGTCAGCCAAGGTTTGTTTGAAGCTAATGTCCCAGAACGTGCTTGGGATCCAGTTCTTCTTAGATGTTATCAGGTGTTTGAGGGCCTGGGATGAAACTTAGAAAATGATTAACTTTCTTGTGTCCGCATGGAGTGGAAACATAGCTTCTTTGGTTTACTCAGACGCAAGTATGAAGAACATGAGTAAATAGAACTTAGCAGAGAAACAGAAATAGGGCGTTTCTAGAATGGAGTCCATTCAGCTCCCTCTATCACTTGTGTGTTGGAATTTTAACCTTTATATGTCATCCTTCCTTAGCGCAGTCTTTTTTGCCTAGATCTTTTCTGTTCTGATTCTTGCATATAGGTATTACAGGCATTTATCAACTCCTTGCTTTTCCAGTGTATTCTTAAATCGTCTTTTTCTCTTTAAACCCCTTTAGAAAGCCAAAAGATAAAATTTAAATGTCTGGAGAGGGTATGGAAAGTCTGGTTTGTCTTGCCCATCTGGACAGAGTGAGCTGTTTTTTTCTCCCCTTAAACAAGGCCCTGTAGTGGATTCATATTGCCTAGGGAAGTGCTTTTGTTGCTGATAGGATCTTGATTTCTGTCTAGATGAAGGCTTGGGTATTTTAGTTCCCTTCTGATGATATCTTAGAAGAGTTAAGTCCCTAATGAGACATGTTACTTCTATCTGAATCAGGGAATTCCCAATTTTTTGACAAAACTCAACAGTGGAGGTATTACGCATGTTGGACATGGTTTTAGTTCTGAAATTTGACCCAATTCATTGTCTAGCTCCTCTTCTTATTCAGTATGTGAACATGGATAAGTTATTAAGCTGCCTCAAGCCTCAGTTTCTTTAACTATAAAATAGGAATAATAGGGGTGCCTGGGTGGCTCAGTCAGTTAAGTGTTTGCCATCTGCTCAGGTCATGATCCCACAGTCCTGGGATCCTGTCCCTTCCCCTCTGCCCCCGCCCCCCTTGTGTTCTCTCTCTGTCAAATAAATAAAACCTTTAAAAAAAAAAAAATAGGTCTAACAATGGTCCCCATTTCAGAGTTTTTGCAAACATTGAATGAGATAAGTAATAACTAAAATGTTTGGGATAGTGCTTTGGTTTTTTAAAAGATTTTATTTATTCATTCATTTATCAGAGAGAGAGCACAGAAGCAGGGAGAGCAGCAGGCAGAGGGAGAAGCAGACTTCCTGCCAAGCAAGGAGCCCAGTGCAGGACTCGATCCCAGAACCCTTGGGATCATGACCTGAGCTGAAGGCAGATGCTTAACCGACAGAGCCACCCAGGAGTCCCTGGCATAGTGTTTAACATATAGTAAGGACTCAAATAATAGATATAGTATTACAGGTATAGTTCTTCTTTTTTACTGCTTTATCTCTGCAAACATTCCTTTTTGTCCAGATGTCTCCTGGTAGCCTGAACTAGATGAAGGAAACAGACAGTACCTAGACTACTATTCTAGCATTATGCCCCAGTTTCAGCTCCCTCCACTTGATTTTCTTCATGGCACAAGTGTAATCTTTCAAAAACATTCCCTTTCCCTGAGTCCTGTCACCTTTAATAGGATAAAGTCTGGATTCTTAACATGGTTTATAAGGCAGTTTGCTTTTCACAGTCTGTCTCCTGCTTGCCTCAGAGCACTATCTCCTGCCACATTCCCCTCCACACCTACTCATCTGCAGTGAGTTCTTTATTCTTCCCTAAACTAAACCATTGTCTTGTCCTTTTTTTTATCCCCTTGCTAGATGTTGTTCTCTACTTGTCCATTTAGGTGACAGCTCCTATTTGCAAGACCCTGTTCAAATGCACATAACAAAAGGATACTCTCATCCTATTTTATATGACCAGATTGTATCCATGTTAAGGTGACTGAACCTATCTTGTAAGTTGCCAAAACCTTTGACACGTTGTTGGTTAGTCTGTCTCTTGTGTACGCCTCCTTCTTGCTAATTGGTCTAATACTTATAGCACCCCACTTTACCATACATCCTTAGAACTGCTTTTGCCTTGCTTTTGTAGTCTAATTTACCAGTAGCCTATTTGTTTTTTCAGTTTGTCTTTAAATGTCAATTAAGTTTTTCCTGCACTTGGTCAGATCTACTTACCAATATTGATGATTGTGTATGTGGAGAGATGTATAAGGGATTAGGATCCATTAAAATTCTGGGGTTTTCATAGAGAAAAACTAATGTTAGATTTTATCTTAATTATTTTAATACTCACGAATGGACTCTTTTTTTTTTTTTTCTTTTTTTTTTTTAACGAATGGACTCTTATTTAACATCTTTGTATTCACAATACTAGCACAGTGCCTGGAATGCAATGAGCACATAATAAATATTTGTTGAACTTAATAATCAGTTTCCCCTGCTAAGAGAAAGCGAGAATTCTTAAAAATTGAAAGTGTTCTGTGAATTTTAACCACATTTTAAATTACAGTTGGTCATATTAATATTTTGTTCAGAGTTGGTGAAGATTGGGGATGGCTTTAAAAAAAAAAAAAGATTGGGCATGGCTTAAGGCATGGATTTGTACTTTAGCAGTGGGTTTCCATATGAACTACACATAAACTTGCTCAACCATTGTCTCAACAGGTTCACTATTATGAAGATGGCAATGTTCAGTTGGTTAGTCATAAAGATGTACAGGATTCAGTAACGGTCTCGGTGAGTATGAAATATTTAATATCTGTCTCACTTGTGCCTTATTTTTCTGTAAAAAATTGATTTTTTACAGAAAAATTGTACTGAGTACTTATTCTGCCACTAGAAATTCAGTTTGTTTTCAGTAGCTTTGATTTTGGCAGCTTATAAAAGTATGCAGTCAACTGGCTATATCAGTTCACAGTCTTTGACTAAATATAATAAGTAATTATGTAAATACCATAATGTAACATAACATGATATAACAACAGATAGGATAATGGCTTTAGAGAATCCAAACTTCTTTCTCTCTTTCTCAATAGTGAGATTTGCTCAAGGACAGCAGTATCTTCAATCAACAAATCCTATAGGGCTACATTCGTATCACTAGAGAAGCTGAACATTTTTAGGAATATTCAATTAAAAAGTATTGCGTTCTGGGGCGCCTAGGTGGCTCAGTCGGTTAAAGCCTCTGCCTTCAACTCAGGTCATGATCCCATTATCCTGGGATCAAGCCCCGAATCAGGCTCTGTGCTCGGTGGGAAGTCTGCTTCCCTTCCTGTCTCTCTGCCTGCCTCTCTGCCCACTTGTGATCTCTGTCTGTCAAATAAATAAAATCTTTAAAAAAAAAAAAAAAAAGGTATTGCGTTCTGTACCTGAAAAGAAGGGACATAATTTTTTTGCATTCTCAGTACTTCTTTATATCCTAGAAGTTATTGAGCACCTTCAAAAAGCTTTTGTTTAGGGTGCCTGGCTGGCTCAGATGGTGGAGCATGCAACTCTTGATCTCAGGGTTGTGAGTTCGAGCCCCACATTGAGTATAGAGCTTAATTAAAAAAAAAAAAAAAATCTTAAAAAAATTAGGGGCATCTGGATGGTTCAGTGGGTAAAATGTCTGACTTCTGCTCAGGTCATGATCCCAGTGTCCTGGGATCAAGCCCTGCATCTACCTATCTATCTATCTATCTCTGCCAGATAAATAAATAAATAAAATCTATAAACAAGTAAATAAAAAAATTTTTTAAAAAGGGGGCGCCGGGACGCCTGGGTGGCTCAGTTGGTTAAGCAGCTGCCTTCAGCTCAGGTCATGATCCCATTGTCCTGGGATCGAGTCCCACATCGGGCTCCTTGCTCGGCGGGGAGCCTGCTTCTCCCTCTGCCTCCGTCTGCCAGTGCTCGCTCGCTCTCTCTCTTTCTCTCTCTCTCACAAGTTAATAAATAAAAACTTTTAAAAAAAAAAAAAAAGGGGGCACCTGGGTGGCTCAGTGGGTTAAAGCCTCTGCCTTCAGCTCAGGTCATGCAGGGTCCTGGGATTGAGTCCCGCATCGGGCTCTCTGCTCAGCAGGGAGCCTGCTTCCTCCCCTCTCTCTGCCAGCCTCCCTGCCTACTTGTGATCTCTGTCTGTCAAATAAATAAATATAATCTTTAGAAAAGAAAAAAAATTAAAGGGATACCTGAGTGGCTCAGTTGGTTAAGCAGCCAACTCTTGATTTTGGCTCAGGTCGTGATCTCAGGGTTGTGAGATCCAGACCCACACTGGGTTCTGTACACACCAGAGTGTCTACTTAAGATTTCTTTCCCTCTGCCCCTCTCCCGACCATCAGGTGCTCTCTCACTCGCTCACTCACTCTCTCAAATCTTTAAAGAATAAAATATTTTTAAAATTTAATAATAATAAATAATTTAAAAATTAAAAAGAAAAACAGAAAACCAAATAGCTTTTATGTATGTTTTATCTGTCAGTATATACCTTATTAGAAATTCAAACTGAGTAATGTTAAATATTTATTAATTTTATTTTTTTATTTTATTTTTTTTTTAAATTTATTTATTTGTCAGAGAGAGGGAGAGAGAACGAGCAAGCACAGGCAGACAGAGAGGCAGGCAGAGGCAGAGGGAGAAGCAGACTCCCTGCTGAGCAAGGAACCCGATGTGGGACTCGATCCCAGGACGCTGGGATCGTGACCTGAGCCGAAGGCAGCTGCTTAACCAACTGAGCCACCCAGGCGTCCCAATATTTATTAATTTTAAAATACAGTAACAGGGACACCTGGGTGGCTCAGTCGGTTAAGTGTCTGCCTTTGGCTCAGGTCATAATCCAAGGGTCTTGGGATCGAGTCCCACATCAAGCCCCTTGTTCCGTGGGGAACCTGCTTCTCCCTCTACCTGTTTATCTCCCTGCTTGTGCATGCGTGCTCTCTCTCTCTCTATGACAAATAAATAAAATCGAGGCGCCTGGGTTGCTCGGTGTGTTAAGCCTCTGCCTTCAGCTCAGGTCATGGTCTCAGGGTCCTGGGATCGAGCCCCACATCGGGCTCTCTGCTCAGCAGGGAGCCAGCTTCCCCCACTCTCTCTCTGCCTGCCTCTCTGCCTACTTGTGATCTCTCTCTCTCTGTCAAATAAATAAAATCTTAAAAAAAATATTTTAAAAATTACAATTAGAAACCCATTAACTTGTTAACCTAAATAACATTTTCATGAAAAACAACTGTGTTTTCAAAAAACAATATAGTACAAAGAATGGCATTGATTTACATTTTTATGAATTGTATAGTGTCTAACTTAATAAAAGACAACTGGATTCTCATATGTGCACACACATTCCATTAGCCATCAGAGTGATGAAGCCATCACACATTATGCAGCTTCTGAGACCTGCAGTATGCACACTTGAGAAGGGTAGTGGAAAAGCAAATGACTCAGAGTTGTGAAAACAAAAGATGGTTTTGACTATTTGAAAGAATCTGGAGACTGCTGCTCTAGGCAGAAAATATTATCTTTTACCTTTAATTCTTTCTACTTAATGATGAAAGGAAGAGTGAGAATGAAAAATGAACCAAAGTGAAAAGGGTTAATATGTTCCTGAATCGGGACGCCTGGGTGGCTCAGTTGGTTAAGCGGCTGCCTTCGGCTCAGGTCATGATCCCAGCGTCCTGGGATCGAGTCCCACATCGGGCTCCTTGCTTGGCAGGGAGCCTGCTTCTCCCTCTGCCTCTGTCTGCCACTCTGTCTGTGCTCGCACGCGCGCTCTCTCTCTCTCTCTCTCTGACAAATAAATAAATAAAATCTTAAAAAAAAAATGTTCTTGAATCATGTAAAGCAAAATGTGGTTGGTTGCTTTAGTACCATAAGTAGCCATTAGAGGAGTGTGAGTTTAACATATATGGCTGACATTGGTGAGGGCGTTGTTCATATCATCTTAAACCAGAGATATTTTCAAGGCATAAAAATGTCAAGACATCGTGATTATGTCTTTTGGGCATACTGTGGTAGATTGGAAAAAGCATGGGATCTTATGGTGAAGACTTGGATTCAGACCCCATCTTTATCTTTCAAGAGCTATATAATTTTGGTCTAGTCACTTATAAGGATTCTGTTTTCTCATCTGCAAAATAGAGGTGATGCTAATAACATCTACTTCACAGGGTTGTTGTGAGAATCAAAGAAGGTAGCATGCATGGGAGCACTTGACAAACTATAAATTGGTCTACAAATCTTAAGATTTCTTTAAATGGTCTTTTCAATATGTTTTTATAGACTGCTTATACTTTAAGAAAAATTCCTATTTCCCCTCTTCCTCCATTAGAATGAAGTCCAAACTGCCAAGGAGTTTATTAAAATCATAGAGCATGCAGAAAATGAGTATCAGGTAAGATTTGGAACTGATTTTTCTAGATTTTTAGTACCTTATTATTTTGCTGCTAACACATTTTGTTAGATTTCTCTTTGTCCTTTAAACATAAATATCGGTGTTGTTCAGTGTTAGTAAATGTGGAGACTGCAGACCTTACAACCTGACATTGTACTTTTGTCAGGTTTCAACATTGGAACGGATTAGAGCCCTAGTTTTAGAAATAATTTAAGTGGGCTTTTTAACTCACTTTTGAGATGGGAGAGGAGCTTATTAGGACTATTACATGCTGTCTGTCCTTCTTAGAAGACTCAAGCATGTCCTTTGACTACAGAATTACTTTCCTAGTCACAACCATCCATTTCATTCAAGCAACTTATCTTCAATTATCTATTGCAGACAGCAATTAGTGAAAACTATCAAACAATGTCAGACACCACATTCAAAGCTTTGCGCCGGCAGCTTCCTGTTACCCGCACCAAAATCGACTGGAACAAGATACTCAGCTACAAGATTGGCAAAGAAATGCAGAATGCTTAAAGGCTGAATGTAGGATTCTTCAGTATGTGGGAAGAAAGGATTCAACGTGCGGTCATATGATAAATAAGTGATTTATAAACAAGAGTGATATTTTGCTAGGGCTTTCAGAGTTAACAGGTTTTCTAGCCTCATGAAATACTGTTGAACCTATAGCATTGTCTTGATTCTTTTGTGTTCTCTGCCTTGTAATTTTCTGTTTTCACTATATCTACTTGTAAAAAAAATTTTTTTTAATTCTGCCACATTTAATGATGGAGAGAGAGAGAGATCTATCCTGGAGTCATTTTACTGTTTAGAAAATTTTCCTAGCCATGAAGTCCTGTTACTGATATAGACAGGTAATATGCTCAGTACTTTTCTACCCTGTCCTTCAAAGCACTTCTGGTACATCAGTGGTTTTTACTGATCCACCAACAGCTAAAGAGGCTACTCTACAAACTAGCTGAATGGAAGACACATTCATCCTTCTCCCTCTGACTGCTTTGATCATCATTTATAGCATCTCATAACCGTAGTTTTCAAACGTTTGGATTGGGCTTTTCAGGTCCTTTTGTGGGGGCAAAGGAAGTTTTCTGGAAATTACATTATAGTCAGCTTCTCTGGGGAAGTTGTTTTTAAATCCAAAGACTTGAACCACATTCCCTGCACATGAACGTGTTTGCTTTTTTCTCTTCCCTCATTGTCTCCTTCCCATCTAGTACCATTTTAGTTACAGACATCTGCATTTTTAGAAGGGTTTTACCCGTTTATTATTTTTTATTATTATTCAAGAACTGCTGACATACTAGGGATGTAGTCGAGTATAAAACTTGAAAAATGCAGATGTTGAAGGAATAGTAGGTATCTTGTGCTTTAATACTTTGTGGCAGGATTGTACTATGAACAGATGAATCAAACAACTATGTACATCACAAACAAAACTAAAAATGAACCAAAGTGAAAAGGATACGTTCCAGGCAGTATCTTTCTATTGTAACCTGTTATTTAAGGGAATACTAGTGATTTGTTCTAAATGGGATATAAAACTTGTTCCAAATTACTCTTCCTCAGTCCTGCCTGCCAAGAACTGAAATGTAACTGTGATATAGCAACCCTTCCCAGGTATATTGGCAGGTATATGTGTGATCTCGGAATACACAGGTGACATAGATATGATATGACAACTGGTAATGGTGGATTCATTTACATTGTTTACACTTCTATGACCAAGCCTTAAGGGAAGGTCAGTTTTTTAAAAACCAAGTAGTGTCTTCCTATCTATCTCCAAATAAATGTCAAAAAAGAAGGGTGTTTGTGCTTCAGCTTTGTTTTTGCTCAGTAATACAGTCAAGCAAGTTTGTTTCCAAGTGACCTGTTGAGCTGTGTAAGCATTTTTGTTCATTTCAAATAAAATATATTTGTATTATGTGTCATTCATACTATCCATTCATATCACACTATCCTCTGTATCAGGTAGCCCAATAGAAATATACCTGTTTTGTTCTTAAATTGTCTGAGTCTCTCCTTTGCAATCCATCTCTTCAGTTTGTGTTCTCAAGGTAAGGTAGAACTGTGTTTGGTCTTATTTGATGAGAGTGTTCAGGGTTCTGAAATTGGTTCCTATTACATAGTGATATCCAAAGACTTGGAAAGAACAGCTCTCTCTTTTTTTTTTTTTTTTTTTTTTTTTTTTTAGTCTGAGCATTGTCTCTATGGATAATACTGATCTCTTTGCCCAGAGGCTATGGATGGTTCCAGGTTTGGTTTTTTGGGGCGTTTCTTGTTTTTTGTTTGTTTGCTTGTTTTTTAAGAGTAATCTCTACTCCCAACATGGGCTCAAACTCACAACCCTGAGATTAAGAGTTGCATGCTCTACAGACTGAGCCAGCTAGGCGCCCCAAAGTTTTTGTTTTGTTTTCCATTTCTAGTTATCTTCTCTGTCATTGAGAAAGCAAGGCCCAAGTATGGTTGTTAGTCACTAGGCAGGAAATAGAATCCCTGTACCTTGAGCTTGGGTGATATTTCACCTTGGCTTAACTCTAAATGCAGCTTTCCTTCCATGAAAATCTGACTTAGCTATAGACATAAGAAAAAGGCTTTTATCCTGGTTCCTAAGAGAGAAGCAGAGGAGTTTCAGTGATTTGCATTCCATCTAAGGCCAGTTCAAAATTCCCACCTTTTGGGGGAACATTTGTTGTACAACATTCTGTACTTGTAGTGCAAACAGACTCAAATGTTCTTGCCTTTAACTTATTAACTCCCATCTGCCTGTCCCCAGCCTATCCCATCCATTTCCCTAGCCCATACAGACTTTTATAAAAGCTCTTAATCTCTTGGCCATCTGAAGTCCTTGGTTACTTGTATAATTGGAAGGAAGTCAGCCCTTCTTGCCAAGTCCTGCAGAGACCTGACTTCCTTAACCTCCTCCAGCAGAATATTTGCTTGAATTGTGTCCATTTTATTGTGCACTGCTGCAATCAGCCTGTGGGATCCTAGGGCAAAGGTTTCTCAGCCAGATGGAAAGCAGTTTTCTGTGAGGCCTCACTCCTCTATTTGGATTTGAAATTACACTGCTGAAAACTATTTGTTTCATTTGAGCCTGGGTGGTTGTGCTGCTGTTAGTTGCCTAGTTCCAGGGCCTGTTCTCTTTGATAATCTGGAACTTTGACGCTGGACTCATCTGGGTTCACGACATGCTTGGCAAACCTTGGCACGTTTTTCTCCAAACTCACAAAAGACTGATACATATCTGAATGTCAATTTATAATTTTATGATTTTATACAGGACTGCAAAGCTGCCTACTGCTTGGAAGAGCAAAGAAAAAGGATTGGTAATTATAGAACAAAACTGGATGGTCCCATAAGAGAAGTTGAGCTAGCTAAAATTCTCCCTTGAACAGAGTATGTATAAAAAGATAGTAGATCTTAGCTAAGGGTAGAAACCAGTCTCATACTTCTTCAAATCCAATGTATCAAAGAGCACTATTACACAGAAGAACATACGTACTGTTGATCCTCCTTATTCACAGTAAGTGTAAGGTTGTTCTCAAACACTGAGTTTGCAAATACTTAACACTGCTACTAGGGGAATACAGGGTGAAGTTACTGGGAACTTCTGGCCACAACATTTTGGTCAACAGAGCAATACATGATCTTGTTTTATATTTGTTTCTATTTAAATCACCTTATTTATTTTTTTTAGATTTTATTTATTTATTTGACAGAGATCACAAGTAGGCAGAGAGGCAGGCAGAGAGAGAGGAGGAAGCAGGGTCCCCGCTGAGCAGAGAGCCCGATGCGGGGCTCGATCCCAGAACCCCGGGATCATGACCTGAGCTGAAGGTAGAGGCTTTAACCCACTGAGCCACCCAGGCGCCCCTAAATCACCTTTTTAAATATACATTGTTTATTCATTAACATTGAATTCCCAGTCAACAGCACTATACCTCGTGCCTGACAAAGCTTACCTAAAGGGAATTTTCTCTGTAAGACCTATTGCAGCATTGTGCTTAGGAGCATGAGACAGCACTGCCCCACTACACAGGTGTGGGGACTATTAAGCAGGGAAATCAATGAAAAGGATAAATACAAAGGCAAGAAATGACACCACAAAATAGACCATGAAAAGGACATCTGTTTATAAAAGGAGTTGAAACAAGAAAGCAGAACATCACCTTGTCCCATTTCAGCTAGGACCACCTACACTGGGCAACTCGAATTTGTTTTGCCTCTCTGCATATGTCCACAAATGACTACAAAGGTACCACAAGTACCAATTTGTTGGTTTCCAAATACACTTAAGGGAGTGGTGAACTTGGAAAAGACACAATCTGCAAAAAACGAGGATCAGCTGTACCTGCCACAACTCAAATGTTAGCATTCAGTTGAAGGGTGACTTATAGTTGCCTTAAGGACTACAGCCTAGTTGGAACGCCTGAACTGAGAGGACATTGAAATGCTGAATCGTAGAACCCAAGTAACTATGAAGTAATGAGAAGTAATGAAGAAAATACAGAGCTTTTAATAGTCTCCGAAGTAGCTCTCTTGGGAGGCTATTATGGGTTTATTCTAGTAGTGTCACCGGCCATGGTTAAGTTTCAGATTCCCTTCAGTGTTATTTGGACCCACACGAAAATCAACCACTTTTGACTCTTACGAGTGCAGATGGATTTGGGGAAGGTTTCGAGAAGTGAGGCCTAAGCTGGATGTGAAAGGTGGGAAGGGAGACCTCTAGACAGCTAGGTATGAAAATCATTACAATGCGTGAAGTGTACTTTTCTAAATGAAACTGGTTTAGAGAGGTTTTATTGTAATCACGGCCACATCACATCACATCACATTTTTACTCAAGTTGGTACCGTCCTATAGCTGTTTGCATGTTTTGACAACATCTAGGAGCTAGGCCTAACCAGGGAGGAAGTGTGCATTAGGTATCCAAAAGTAATGGGGACTTAGATCTGCTTATCAGAATGGAGCCATTCAGTGTGGGTGTGGTGGATGGTACCTCTTTGAAATGGTAAGTAACAAGGCGATTTTAAGGGGTTCCTCTCTTTCCTACTCTCACACCTCAGCAGGTAATTGTGGAGAAAAAAGGGTAAAATTTTTCTTTTCTTTTCCTGGTGTTTTCCTCTACTTTGCATAATCAACTTTCAAGACGTAAATTCTAATACAGAACTTCCCCTGCCCTGTTTTCCCCTTCCCATTAGCTTTGGTTCACACTGACTTTGCATTTCCTGTTGCTAAAATCTGTTATTCCTGGCTTTAGTTGGTGGTTGGCCTGGGAGAAGGCACAAGAGTAGCCCAGCTAGAGTGTGACCTGGGTTCTGGACGTTCCTCGCACTAGGTTAGACTGAACGTGTGGCCTCCTACCGGGACTTACTCCGGAGAACAACACTACCTTTGATATATTTGGAACTCTGGTATATTTGTTTAAATAAAATTTTTATATAACTTTTATTATCTTTGCCCCATTCTGTGTGTGTGTGTTATTAGGGAGCATAAATAGATGCAGAGGTTCATTTTATGTTTATTGTGGGAGCCCCACCCACCCCCTTAGTCTTGTCTTCTGAATAATAATAGTCTTGTCTTCTGAAGAGCGCTGCTCTTTCACTTCTCTTCCCGGTACTGATGCTGTAACAATTAACCAGTTACTGCCTAGCAGAAGAGCCTCACGCTCTCAGGCTAAGATTTTGATGACTGGGGCAACCCTTGCTTATATACTCGTAACAATTAAAGAGCAATACAGACTGGAATGCAATTAAGTGCCCAAATACGTAGCTCAAGGGCAGGGATCACCAGCCCTTACACTAAAACGAAACCTGTGTGGCTGAGAAAAGTAATGACTGTTCGCGCCGGCGGAGCCCCTTGTCCCTCCCTCCCACACGTACACACCTTTATCTCAGAGACACTTGGTTCTTTCCCTCGAACTTCTCTGGCTCTTACGCCTTCCTCCCTGCGTCTGAAAAGCCCGAGGAGGGAGAATGGGGGAGGGGGGCGTGCCGCTCGCTTCCGTACTGGTTTCTGTCCCTAGCAGTCTGGGGGAGGTGCTGGATGAGCTGCCCCAGTCCAGTCGCAGCCAACCCAGGTCCCAGTCCCTGCTCTTTACTCTCCTGCTTTTCAATAAGTCCCGAGGCCCGGGGGTGGGGGGGCGTGGGAGTAGCCCTAGCTGAGGCTCGGAAGTCCTCCAGGGCGGCTCAGGGGGCCCCAGGCGGTAGCCACGTTCGGATTCTGGGCAGAAGCCAGGGGAGGGAGCTTGGGGTAAGGGGAGGGCCCTGAGGGAGGGGTCAGACTCCTTAGGAAAGAGTTAATGGGAGGAGGGGGAGGGGATAGGACGGAGAGACCGAAGGGAAGGCTCAGGTAGGGAAAGAACGGAGGAGGGAAGCCTGGGGGGGCGAAGGGAGCTTGCGGGGCCAGGGGTCAGAGTTAGGGGGCTTTCCCCTGCTGCACCCGCATCCCAGGGCCGCCAACTTACATCCGCGGCGGCGACTTTCAGTTTCATTTCCGCGGACCCTCCTGCCTGGGCCGCAGCCGCCGCCGCGATGCCCAGTAAGTTCAGCTGCCGGCAGCTCCGGGAGACGGGCCAGTGCTTCGAGAGTTTCCTGGTCGATCGGGGACTGGACATGGAGACAGATCGCGAGCGGCTGCGGACCGTTTATAACTGGGATTTCAAGATCAGGTACGGGCCGGCCCACTCCCCGGCGCAGATTCGCGGGCCCAGCTCGCCGCCCCGACCCCCGCCGCGGGGCCACCCTTCCCGCCCCGGGGCGCGGAGGGACGCAGCTCCCCCAGTGGCGCAAGCCTGTCCCGGGGCAGCGCAGACCTCCCCTCCCGCGCCGTGCCCACGCCCCGCCAGCGCCGCCCGAAGCCCGCCCGCTCTGCCCGGCCGGGCCCCTGCACCGGGTCCCCGCGCAGAGCCTCCCGCGCAGCCCGCGTCCCCCGGCGGCCCGGGCCCCGGACCCCGGGCCCCGGGCGAGGAGCGGGGTCCCGCGCTCACGCGCCGCTCGCGGGGGTGGAGGGGGGCGCTCGGCGTTGGGGGAGGGGAGCTCGGCAGGGAGTGGGGGACCCAGGCATCGCGGAACCGCGGGAGGGAGCTGCCTGCCGCTGGCGCCCCGCCCTGGCGCGGGCTCTGCGGGGACCCCCGCCCGGCTGCCGAGGGGCTGCTGCGGAGGGGGTCCGCTATCCCGGGGAGCGGAGGAGACCCGGGTTCGGAGGGAGAATCTCGCGCAGCTCGGCAAAGAAGAAAAGGGCGCAAACTACGTGCGTACCAAATCTCCATTAGCACCTGTGGCTTCTCCATGGAGACCCAGGGCCAGCCTCCTGGAGGCCCTTCTCACCCTGTGGCTGCAGGCTGTTTGGTCCCCTTTTCCTGTTAGCATCTAAGTGAAAATCAGACACTTCTCTCTGGCAGACCACCGAATTGTGCTTCCCAAACACCTATCAACAGGCTGCAGCCTTGGGCCGAAAAACCACGACACGATTTAACAGGGATAAATGTGAAGACTTACACAAATAACTACAGGGCGGCGGGGATGTCGGCTTCATAACCGACCTCCTGAAAAAGGCTCTAGGTTTTAACAGACCAAAAGGCCGGTGTGGCTGCTGAAAGAGTCAAAGAAGTGTTAGACTGGGTTAATAGAAGTGTGGTTTGGGGTTGGGGGAGGTCGTAGTGACTCTCCATATTGACCAGATCATATCTGGGTTTGGTTTTAGTAATGAGTGTCACGTTTTAAGAGGGACATTAACAGGCTCAAGCAACATCTGAGGAAGGGGCAGCGATTATGACCTGTTTATGCCCTCAGCCTGTGCTGGGCACTGTGGGGGACAGAGAGGACTAATGCACGAGGCTGTAATAGGCATGGAGTATGCGTGCGTACCGTATACCATCCTAAATGGTCAAATGAGGAGAGAAAAATAATAGAGAAAAGAAACCTGCTGAAGAGAAGGAAGGAAAGTGCAGTGACTATCGAGACATCAGCACTTAACATCTCTGAATTCACCTGTGTTCATGAAATACAAGTACCGTGTGGCTCTGAACACAAGTCGACTATTTCTTCTAGCTTTGTTAATATATTATTTTGGATGCTTGGTAGACCAGTGGAGAAGGCTTTATTTAAGACTATTGTAGGGGCGCCTGGGTGGCTCAGTGGGTTAAAGCCTCTGCTTTCGGCTCAGGCCCTTCCCAGGGTCCTGGGATCGAGCCCCACATCGGGCTCTCTGCTCCACGAGAGCCTGCTTCCTCCTCTCTCTCCCTGCCTGCCTTTCTTGCCTACTTGTAATCTCTGTCTGTGGAATAAATAAATAAAATCTTAAAAAAAAAAAAAAAAGACTATTGCGGTAGGGTTATTGTATGGGAGAGTGAGCTCTACTCCCAACCCAGCCAAGACAGCTGGGAATTGATAGCCAGCAGCATGGGGGAGGGGGGGGGTCAGTGGATGGGAGATTACTAAGAGGACACATTAAGGGGTGGGGGACAAGGTTGAGGCCTAATGGAGAAGGGGGTTCAGAGGAACCTGACTAAAGTTGGGTCAGGGAGGGAGTCTTTTATCAGCTCTAAACTAAAGCTGGGCAGTGTGTTCCAGTTCTGGGGAAACACAGGCTCTGTCTGATGGCATATATGGAAAACCAAAAGTAATGCACACTGTGGGTGAACATAAGGGGTTTCAGAAGTAATGTTACTATATGCATTTATTTTGTATGCCAATAAGGTACCACTCCCCTGTCATTATTAGGGAATTTTGTGTTTTCTTATGCAAATAGGTTCCTCTCCTCTGTAATTAGGGAATTTGCTGGAGAAGGTGACATTGACTTTGGCTTTGGCCTTGGTTTTGAAGGCCAGAGGTAGTCTTAGTTCTCCGAAGGAGAGGAGAAAAAGATTCTGTGTTTATTCATTTTCTGTCATGAGACCTAGTTTAAAAAAAAAAAAAAGGAAGAGGGGCACCTGGCTAGCAAGTTGGTAGAGCGTGCCACTCTTGATTTCAGGGTCATGAGTTCAAGCTTCCTGTTGGGTGTAAAGATACTTAAAAACTGGAGAAATGTGTGCCTTGAAAAGAGACAGTGGAGAGAACAAGGTAGTAATCCTTGAATTTTGAAGACAGTCTTGGTGGAGAGGATTATACCTCCCTGCCCCTCCAGAAGGCAGTACTAGGTTCATTCAACATGCCCCCCTACCTCCCCAAGCCCGGTGGCTGGAGATTTGTTAAGATTAGAGAGATCTTTATTAGCGCATCCTTTAAACCCAGGCTGGAATGCTGTGACATCAGCCCTCTTCCTCCCAGTGGGAATTCACTGCTGCTCTCGGAGCTCATTCTTTACCGACAGGTTATATAGCCCGTTATATAGCCCCGTACACTCCCTTGTGTTGTGTTGGAGCCGGCTCCCCAACCACACTGTCAGAAGACTGGGACAGGCTTTTTGTCACATTGGCACCTTCCCTCTGACCCCAGCCTAGAACCAGGTAGGGAGTAGACCCTCTGTAAGTCCTGGCAGAATGTCATTGAATTAGTAAGTCGAGTGGATCTAGAGTTGATCTTCAAGAGGCGAGAGGGTGGGCTGTCGGAGAACCATAGCCAGTCACCCCCTATCAGGAGATCTAGGGGAGATTTATGCTGGGAGGGGTGCATCCCATCCAGCTGGGTTATTTCAGGATGTTGTGATGCTCTGCAGCCAACTTTCTGCTTTTTCCCATCGTTCATTATTTAGCAGATAGGTTTAATGAGACTCTGCCTTGGTTCCTGCCTCTGATCCTAGTCTGGGGGTGGAGGGCGGGCCATGGCAGATGTGGAGACAAACATCATAGAATACTACAGGGGCTGGGATAGTTGAGATGGATAGCTGGAGTTCAAATCTTGCCTGGGCCACTTAGGAGTTTTGCATTGGATTTTGAACAACTATCTAAATTTTCCTGTGAACCGTGCATAAGAGAATGTCCTTCTCTCGGGCTTGGGCGAGGCTGGAATGAGCTATCCTAGGTAAAGCCTTTACCTTGCATAGCCTGTTATGTGGGCTCTGGAAGTGGTAGCTGTCATTACTCCAGTGATGGCTGGAATGAGGAATGAGGGGGTGTCACGAGAAGTTTCCAGAAAAGAGTGCTCTCGCCTTGGGCAGGAGACTCACCCTTTTTTTCAACAAATCTTGGCTGGATACCTCCTGTGAGCAAAGCAAAACTGTGCAAGTGGCTGTAGATAGATGCACAGAAGGAACCTACGGAAGGCGGTGGCTGTGAAACGTCCTTATTTAGTTACCGGCATGATAAGTATTTGGAACAAAAGGTCCAGGACGCGATGGGAGTGTGGAACTCTGAGACCTGACCTGGTCTAGGAATGAGAGGTTTCTGGGAGAAAGTGATGTTGGAACCTAATCTCGGAAGATTAAAGGGGAGTTCATGGACGCCAAGAGGGAAGGGGACAGCATTCCAGACCCTGAGGGAGTAGTACCCTCACGACCTTAGAGTGAACTCAGTGACCTTGACCGGAGGCCAGAGGGAGGCAGGGGCTCCATGGGGCAGGACCTTGCCAGCTGCCAGAGAGGCCTTGTTTGTTTGCTTTCTTTTAATCCTAACAGAAATAGGAAAGCACAGAAAGTTTCAAAGTAGGAGTTTACGGATTCACGGTTTTAGAAAGATCCCTCTGGCTTCCTGCGGAGAGAATAACTGGGTAGTTAGACCTGCATCGGCAGGAAAGAATAGATTTTACTTCGGCAGGAAAGAATAGATTTTACTTCGGAGCCTGGGGTACTCCGCTTTCACAGGACAATGTATGTCCTTGAAATAGTAAAGAGCCTCACTCCTTGTGCCCTCTATTTTTCTGTCCTTTTCTACTTCAGTTTTATAAAAATCCTGGTTTTGACCCACTAATGAGAGTTGCAACTCACAGTTGGTAAAAACACAGAACTAGATGTCCCTTTAAGATCACTGCCAGTTTTGATATTTTGTTCTGAAATGCCATTCCTCTAGCTACTTTCTCCTGCACCGCATCTAAAAAAATTTGTTATTGTTCACCAAACAAATGACAGGGGCCAAGGGCAGGGCATTACAGACTGAGGATGCCCATGGGGACAGGGAAGTCTGGAGAATGATCCAAATAGTTGGGAATGGCCGAGGTACGATGGAGGAGGGTTGACAGGAGGACCTGTGCCTCAGTATTATCTTCTCTAAAATGGGGTGATAATAATAGTCGGTACTTGGCTGTGAGGATTAAATGAGATAATGCATGCAGGGACTTCAGACGGCAAACAGGAGTGTTCAGTAAATGTTTCCTGTTCTTGATGTTGTTTTGTGTATGCAGTGTCCTTGTTCTGAAGAGGATCCAAGTAGGCCGCCTTAAAAGGTGTGACGCCATCTTGTAGATGACAGAGTCATGGGGGAGGGGCATGATCCGATTTGTGTTTGGTGGTAACTCCTGTTGGTTTAGGGGAAGAAACACAAATGACTAACCAACACAAGGAAAGGTCCTCAACTGTGTCAGTGATCCAGGGAAATGCAGATTGAAGCAAGATACTTTTTTGTTTGTTTATCGGATTGTCAAAAGTTGAGAAGATTGAAGATTTCTGATGTGAGGGCCTGGGAAAAGGGTATTCTCAAATACTTGTCAGTGATAATATTAAGTTTATACAGTCCGTTTAGAGGACAATGTGACAGAACTTTCCGAAGGTGTGAAGAGTCATTCTGTTTGACCCAGAAGATCTACTTCGAAGGCATTTGTCCCATAAACTTCCTACAAGAGTTTTTGTGCATGGATGTTCGTTAAAACGTTTGAAATAGCCAGGAATTGTAGGTGCCTAGCTGTCCATCACTGGACAAATAGTGAACCACACCACCCGCATTCATACCGTGCTGTCCTTGGCAGCCATCCGAATGAGCGAGGCAGCTTGGTAGAATGTCCGAGAAGGATGTCCGTCCGTAGGAGAATGTGTGCAGCACACAGGAAAAACTTGTGTGCTTAAAAAGTCCTTGGGATACCAGAGTGGCTCAGTCAGTGGAGTGTCCAAATCTTGATCTCAGGTCTTTTTTTTTTTTTTTTTTTTTTTGAAAGATTTTACTTATTTGAGAGAGAAGGCCAGAGAGCATTAGCAGATGGAGGCATAGAGGGAGAAGCAGGCTCTCTGCTGAGCAGGGAGCCTGATTTGGGGGCTCCATTCCAGGGCCTGGCATCATAACCTGAGTTGAAGGCAGATGCTTAACCCAGTGGGCCATCCAGACGTCCCTTACCCCAGATGTTGATCTCAGGGTGGTGAGTTCAAACCCAGCGTTGGGTGTGGAGCCTACTAGGGGTTGCCTGGTCCCACATCGGGCTCCCTGCTCAGCGGGGAGCCTGCCTCTCCCTCTGCCTGCTGCTCCCATTGCTTGTGCACGAGCTCTCTCTGTCAAATAAATAAATAAAATCTTTTTTAAAAAAAAAAGTCTATATAAAAAAGTACATATAGAAAAATTACACATCAAACAGTTTAATTGGTATTTAGGAGAGAGGGCCCTTAATGCTCTGTGTTACACATTTGTGTTGTTCATAAGTTTTTTGATCCTTTGGGTGTCCACCCCATCATTTATCTTTTATGAACCCATACTTATATCACACCTCTGTTGGTTTGCACCCCCCCGCCCCGGATCATTATATGTCCTTGTTTATTGTGGGTCCTGCCCCACATCAGCATCCCACCTCCATTTCCACTTTCTGTCCCATGATCGGAAAACTCATGTTATCAACCAGGGTGTTCTTTGGGTTGTTTTTTTTAAAGGATGATGCTGGGGCACCTGGGAGACTCAGTCATTAAGCATCTGCCTTCCGCCCAGGTCATGATCCCAGGGTCCTGGGATCAAGCCCCGAATCTGGCGCTCTCCTCATCAGGGAGCCTGCTTCTCCCTCTCCCCTCTGCTCTAACATTCTCTCTTGTGTTGCGCCTCTCACTGCCTCTGTCTCTGTCAAATAAATAAAATCTTCAAAAAGTAAACAGACAAATAAAAAGGATCATGGTGTGTGCATTTTCCACATTCTGCTTTTCTTACTCAACAATACATCACAGGAATCCTTCCTGATCATCTAGTGTAGACCTCTCATACATCATTGGAATTTTTTCCCCAACATTTAATTTAATTTAATTTTTATTTTATTTTATTTTTTAAAAATAAATAGGGAGCCTGATGTGGGACCCAATCCTGGGACCCTGGGATCATGACTTGAGCCAAAGGCAGGTGCTTAACAACTGAGCCACCCAGGCGCCCCTCCCAACATTTTATTAATGACAAACTTCAAACATAAAGAAAAGTTGAAATGATTGTACAACGAACACACAGATACCCTCACCTAGATTTCTTAATTAGTATTTTGCACACCTGCCCATCAGTCCATCTTAGTGTTTTCAGTGCATTTCTACGTAAGTTACAGACTTCAGTGCCCCTCACCGCAAAGACTTCAGCATGATAATTATTAACTGTAAAAATTCAAAATTTAAGTGAAACTTACAGACTGTGAAGTGGACACATTTTAATTGCGCCATTCTATGAGTTTTAACAAATCCATACATTGTGTGTGGTCCCTGTCAGGACATAGAATATGACATCACCCCCAAAGGTTCCCCCATCTTTCCTGGTGGGTCCTCACCCTTACCCACCCAGAGGAAACCACTCTTGATTTTTTTTTTTTTTTTTTTGAGGTTGTGTTTGTCTGGAACTTCATTTAATGGAATCAAGAGGTATACACTTCGTGGGGGGGGGTGTTTTGTTTTGTTTTGTTTTCAAGATTTATTTATCTGAGAAGGGGGGCAGAGGGAGAGAATCTCCAGTGGACTTCCCGCTGAGCCCGCCCCCATCTCAGAACCCTGAGATCCTGACCTGAGCAGAAACCAAGAGGCACCCCAGGTATGCACACCTGTGAAAGCCACTTTTCACTCAACATAATGTTTTGTTTGTTTTAAGTAAACTCTACCCCATCCATGGGGTGGGAACTCATGACCTCAAGCTAAAGAGTGTCGAGCTCAATCAGCTGAGCCATTCTGGCTCCCCTCCGTGCCCTGTTTTTGAGATTCATCTGTGCTGTGTTCATCGCCACCTTCTTTTTATCACTGAGTACTATACTGCGTCTGAATACAAATCACAGTTTGTTCCTCTGTTCTCCTGTTCGTGGACCCTGCTTTGGGTTTGGGGCCATGTTGAATAAAATCGCTGTGAACATTGTTGTACATTTCACTTGGGGATATACCTGGGAGACTTGCTGGATCACAGGGTAGATATGTGTTTATTGTTGTTTTTAAATCTTAGGCAAGCTGCTTGACCTCTTTTTTGGTGGTTGTCAGCAAAGTTTCCTGGACTCATCCTCAGTTGTGACCTTGTCTAGGGTCGGGCTGCTCAGCCTTCCCTAGTTCCTGCCAGTTTCCTGAGCCCATTTCTCAACTTCCTGCAAGTTACTGATAAATAGGTCTTATCACTTAAGTCAGACATAATTTGCTCTTTTGGCTTATAACAGTAATTTCAAATGTACGTAGTCATCTAAAAGTAGAGTGGCTGGGGCTTGGTCTTCATGCATTTTATTTCACTTCCTTTCTACTCCCTGCCTCCATTTATATATATTATGTTTATTTATATGTGAACTTCTTGGTATTTTTTTTAAGATTTTATTTATTTGTTTGACAGAGATCACAAGTAGGCAGAGAGGCAGGCAGAGAGAGGAGGAAGCAGGCTCCCCACCGAGCAGAGAGTCCGATGCAGGGCTCAATCCCAGGACCCTGGGATCATGACCTGAGCCGAAGGCAGAGGCTTTAACCCACTGAGCCACCCAGGCGCCCTAGTATATTTGTATATTATATGTGTGTTCAAGTTTGGACAGTATATGTAAAGGAGTATGTAAATTATATACTTAACACATTTATAATGGTATGTAATATTATATAATTAAATATATGTCCAAGTCTGGACCACCTGACATATAACACTCCAGGCTCCTGCCCAGCAGCGCTCTGTGCCAGCCCATGGTTGCATGTTTGCAGTGTGATCTGTTTTGTCTATTAAAGCATAGTCTGGGGGCACCTGGCTGGCTCTGAGGTTAAGCGTCTGCCTTCAGCTCAGGTCACAATCCCAGGATTCTGGGATCGAGCCCCGAATCGCCTCTCTGCTCAGCAGGAAGCCTGCTTCTCCCTTTCCCACTCCCCCTGCTTATATTGCCTCTCTCACTCTCTCTCTGTCAAATAAATAAATAAAATCTTCAAAAAACAAAACAAAACAAAAAAAACGTAGTCTGAATTTACTTGCTAATCCTTGCACTCATTTCTCCCAGCAAGTACTTATTGGATAAATACTAGTGCAAGGTCTATACTAGGTTTTATTAATGGAATTTTTATTGCACACGTAATATTCTTTTTGTTAAAAATAAAAACATGGCATCCTATGTTTAGTTTGACACGAAACGGCGCCTTTTTCCAAAGTGATTACACCAGTTTCTACTCCAGCTGACAATGCAGGAGTGTGCTGGTGTGTCCTATCCTCACCCACATTTGGTGTTGTCGGCCTTTTAAATTTTAGGCATCTGGGTGGGTGTGATTCTTTTTCACGGCTGCCTAGCTTCCCATGTGTGGGCGTTGGCGGTTTATTCAGCCGTCTTCTTTTTTTTTTTTTTTTTAAGATTTTATTTATTTATTTGACAGAGATTACAAGTAGGTAAGAGAGGCAGGCAAAGAGAGAGGAGGAAGCAGGCTCTCCGTGGAGCAGAGAGCCCGATGTGGGGCTCGATCCCAGGACTCTGGGATCATGACCCGAGCCGAAAGCAGAGGCTTTAACCCACTGAGCCACCCAGGCGCCCCGTATTCAGCCGTCTTCTAAATATTGTCAGATCAGATCCTTTTTTTTTTTTTTTTAAGATTTTAAAAAATTATTTATTTGACAGAGAGACACACCAAGAGAGGGAACACAAGCAGAGGGAGTGGGAGAGGGAGAAGCAGGCTTTCCGCTGAGCAGGGAGCCCGATGCAGGACTCGATCCCAGGACCCTGGGATCATGACCTGAACCGAAGGCAGATGCTCAAGGACTGAGCCACCCTGGTGCCCCAAATCAGATCCTTACACACAGGCACTTTTCTTTCTATGGGGTACCTTCCCAGGAATGCGGTTCCTCGGTTAAAGGAGACCTGTATTTCACATGTTCGGAGACGTTGCCAGATTGTTCCCCAAAGGGTGGTCGGACTTCCCCTTTCTGCCAGCAGTATGTGAGAGCCCACTTCACATGCTCTGACGATTTTCCACTTTTGTCCCTCTAACAGGAGTCAAATGGTGTCTCGGTTTGACTAATTTGCATTTCTCTGCCTTTGGAACTTCTTTTCATCTGGTCATGTTGGATGGATGTGTTCATCTTTTTTCCTAGAAATCTGGGTGACTAGATGAAGAATACAGGAATAGGGACTTTCTTCCCCACAAGCATGTACTAAGTTTCTGATGTTTTTGTTCTGACTGTTGGCTTAGACCAGGGATAAGGGAATTTGGGGAGTGGTGATAGGGCTGGGGAGTAATTTGAGAAATAGTTAGATGGTGGGTTGTACCCAGGGCAGAAGTTGCAAAACTTGCAAAGTTGAGTTCCTCCTGGCCCTGTGCCCATGCGGAAGTTTCCAAAACTAGGAGACTTCACATTCAAATTTTGATTTGGGCTTCTCCCTCTCTTTTTTCAAGATTCATTTATTTGAGAGAGGGGGCACAGAGGGGAAGCAGACTGCCTGCTGAGCAGGCAGCCTGACATGGGGGGACTCCATCTCCGGAGCAGGAGATGATAACTGGAGCCGAAACCAGGAGTCGGATGCCTAACCGACTGAGCCACCCAGGCGCCGGGATTCGGGTTTCTCTTGAAAGCCAGAAGATCTGGCTGCCTTGGACCTCCATTTCCTGCCGGCCACAGCTGTGCAAAGATGACAGCAAGCAGCTGCCCCCACTTTGAGACAAGGCTGCCCTCTCAGGGTTGCACAGCCCCCTCAGAGCCCGGCTTGCTCCCTGGCACTATGCTGAGAGCCCGCTGCATCTCTAGGAACCTGCACTGTTGTTTCCTCAAGTGGAGTTAGGGGGCATGTGAGCCCTTCCACCGATGGCTCGGAAAGCGGACTGTACAGGTGCCTGAGAGAGGCAGTTATGGAAGATACCCATGCAGCTGGTGTCCATTGGCATTTGAGTCTGTGCTCGATCTGGGGTACTTATCGAGGGGCCCTGGGAAATGGCACTGACTCCTCCTGATTTTTGACCCTTTGTGACCGGACCTCTGGGCAGCCTTTGAGCCTGTAGACTTCCAGCTGATTCTCCTCCCTTTCTCAGGGAGTTTTCTCCTCCTCCCTGGGTCCTCCTGGTCTGGGCTCTTCTCAGAAGACTCACACTCCCTGGGGAGATCCCACACACCTCTGTGGTTGGAACGACCACCGAGGAACTCCTGAGTGTTAGGCTGGACTCAGGCTTGGTTTTGGCCTGAGTTCTCGGTTTCCGACTCCTGCAGCCAGCTGCCTCTGGACCCCAGGAATCTCGAACTGAACATGTCCAAATCCAAAGGTCATGGTCGGCCCTCCAGTGTCCTCCTCCTCCTCCTCTTGTCTTTCCCTCCCATCCCAGGAACGCTCCCGGAAACCAGGCATGGGTTTGAGTCCTGTCCTGGACGCCTCCCTCTTCCCGGCTTCCATTCCCTCCTCCTGTCAGTCCCCAACTTCTGCTCATTTTAAATTCTAAATACATAATCGGATCTGCAGAGCCCCTCTTCTGTCCTCACCACTACCTCGTGCAGGCCCTTGTCATCTTTTAATTGGACTGTTGCAATGGCCTTTTTCTAACTGGTGTCCCTGCCTTCAGTCTTGCCTCCAGCAAATCCTCCAGCAAATCCACCAGTCCTGGTGCCAGAGTGATCTGAAATGCACTTAAGACCTTGCCACTCCCCTGCTTAAAACCCACCACCCGCGGGGGTTCTGTAACCACAGTGTAGCCTCTGCTGTGGGGTGCAAGTAAGTTGTTACTACTCCTACTACCACTGCTACTCTTAGTACTACTGTTACTACTAATACAAATACTAATAATAGTAGGTACCGCTTACTGAGCATTTTCTGTTACGTTTTGGAAATGATTGACTATCTTTTTAAAACAAATCAGAGCTGATTCAAAGTTTCCCGAATAGTATCACTCTCATTTGCTTGGGGTGAGAAGGGAGAGGGGCAGAGTGACAGGCAGGGGGCACCAGGGAATGGTCCAGACCATGAATGATCTCATTACACGCTAGTGATGATCATGCTGCGTTAGCCTTGCCAGTTAAGTAGGGCTTACCGTGGTTCCTAGGAATGAGCATTTGTTTTCGTTCCCTAGAACACACTGAGGGAGGGTGGTCAGCGGTCCAGATCTTGGACATGTCACATGTGGGGATGCCCCCCGCCCCCCGGCTCCTGGTTGCCAGGAGAGGAGGGGAGCTGCTGGGCCTTCAGGGTCAAGTCCAGGTTCCCCAGCCTGGCATGCCAACCCGCGTGACCTGGTCCTGCCCACCTCTGCTGCCTCCCACCACGCCCACCCCGCCCTTCTCACAGTAGTGCTCCCTGGCTGTGTGTGATGCTAATGCTAATCTAATCTGTGCACACCTTACAGAGATCTCCTTATGTGCCAGGCACTGGCTAGACGGACACCGCAGTGCCCGTCTCTCATAGCAACCCCGCCGGGTAACTTGGCCTTATCGCTGTTTCACAGGGGAGGAAAGCAAGACTCTGAGAAGTGAAGTAGGCCGAGGTGACCCAGCCTGGGGCCGAGTGGGAGGTTCACTCAGCACCTGTCCTTACATAGCCCTCCACCTCGGCTCACACTTTGCACTCCGAGCTCTTGTGCCTGGTTGACACCCATTCGTTCTTCAGGACTCGGTTCAGACCTCTGTCCCCAGGGAAGCCTTTGCGGACAGCCTGGCTCCGTGTCCCTCCTTGGCTGCGCCCCCCGCCCCCCACCCCCCTGCAGCACGCCGGAATCCATGTGTTCAGTTTGTGCTGGGCTCCTTGAGGTGGGCCTGGGTCTTTCGCCTCCTTGAACCCCCAGGGCCTAGCGCAGGGTCTGGCACATAAAGGTCTCTGTAAGTGTTGACTAAACTGAATTCCAGGCACTAAACCTTGAAGTTGTTGTCCTTCTGACCAGTTTTCCCTGTCTTCACCTTCTCTAGGCACAAAACCAAGCTCTTTGATCTCTGGAGAAGGATCCTTTCCCTTCCTGCTTGGGTTCCACCTGCACCCTTTGACTTCGGGTGGAAACTGCTGTCTGATCAGCCACCTTGCCCACACACCCTGGACATCTGTGCTCTCTGACCCCTCTCTCCCCTCCTCCACCGTCAGGCAGGACCCCAGGTCCACCCCTCTGAATCCACTCGGTTGGCTTCCCCTTAGCCCCAGCTCTTTCCGCTGGGTCGCTGCTATCTTTTTTCTGTCCCAAATAGTCCCCCTCTTCCCCCACCCCCCAAATCTTCATTTCTTTCTCTCTCTTCCTTTAGTCCTCCAAATCACTAGCCCAGCACTGGGCTTTCCTCCTCAGAAATGCACTGTCTACAACCTGCTGTTTTAAACAATCATATTTTGTCTTGGAAAGCCTACTGAATTCCCTGAGAACATTAAAAATTCCTATGATGACCCCCCCCCCCAGCCTGAGTCTCTGTCCCTGGGTCCTGTCCTGTTCCCCAGCAGTGCTGGTATGTCCCACATAGAGCAACCCGCAGACACTGTCCCCTTCTGCCCTCCCCACCAAGGTGCTCTGCCTTCCCTCACTTCCCAGTCTCCTCTGCTTCCGGCAGCTTTGGGACCCCTGCCCCTGGCTTCTCCTCCATGCTGTATGGAATGAAGATTGCAAATCTGGCCTACGTCACCAAGACTCGGGTCAGGTTCTTCAGACTCGACCGCTGGGCCAACGTGTGGTTCCCAGAAAAGAGGAGAGTGAAGCTGTGTTCAGACATCAGCAAACACCACAAGTCACTGCTAGCCAAGATTTTCTATGACAGGTGTGTGGGTATGGGGATGTGTGTGGGGGGCTGTCGGTCTGGCTGAGGGAAGAGTGGGTAGCCTCAGGTTGGGGTAAGGCGCCCTCCTTCAAGGAGTGGGGGAAGGGTGGGGAAGGAGCGAGTTCTTCTGGGGAGAGGCGGTGGGGTTCCTGAGCTCAGCTGATACTTTGCCAGTCTCCCCTGTTCTAGGCCCCTCCTGTCCCAGCCCCGCCTTAACTCCCACTCTCCCCAGGGCTGAGTATCTTCACGGGAAACATGGGGTGGACGTGGAAGTCCAGGGGCCCCATGAAGCCCGAGATGGGCAGCTCCTTATCCGCCTGGATTTGAACCGCAAGGAGGTGCTGACCCTGAGGCTTCGGAACGGAGGGACTCAGCCTGTCACCCTCACTCACCTCTTCCCACTCTGCCGGACTCCCCAGTTTGCCTTCTACAATGGAGAACAAGAGCTGCCCTGCCCGCTGGGCCCTGGTGAGTGGGTTTCCACAGGAAAAAGCCTTTGGTGGATGGCGGCTTGCCCTGGGAAGAGTTGGTGCCTCTGGAAACACGCTCTTGTTGTCCCTTGGGTGAGGGGAAGGGGATGGTTCCTGCCCTAGGCTGTAGCTGCTGGGGGAGTGTCCCTTCCCTGTCCCCTCTCACTCTGCTGTCCTCCTTCAGGCGAGTGCTATGAGCTCCATGTCCATTGCAAGACCAGCTTTGTGGGCTACTTCCCGGCCACAGTGCTCTGGGAGCTGCTGGGCCCTGGGGAACCGGGTTCAGAAGGAGCTGGTACCTTCTACATCGCCCGATTCTTGGCCGCCGTTGCCCACAGTCCCCTGGCTGCTCAGTTGAAGCCCACGACTCCCTTCAAGCGGACCCGGATCACTGGAAACCCTGTAGTGACCAGCCGGATAGAGGAAGGAGAGAGACCTGATCGGTAACACCTTTCCCCTCCAACCCAGTCCGGGCTGGGGTACCAAGCACGACAGTGGGGGCCCGTGGGAAGAGCCCAGAGCCTGAGCCAGGGCCCCTTTCCCAAATGAGTTTGCAACTCCTCTGGGCCTCAGAGACCTTTTCTTTCAGGGAAGAAAGTTGCAGGTGACCCTGAAAAAATGCTAAGCATTTTCGATCGCATGATGGATTGTCAGGCAGCCTGTGGTAGACCTCTCTCTCCGTTTTATAGCTTTGTGGAGATAATTCACATACTGTACAATTCACCCATTTAAAGTACACAATTTAGGTTCTCAGTATATTCACAGATACGGGCCACTAACACCATGATCCGTTTTAGAACACTTCACCCGCAAAGGAACCCGTGCCCTTTCTTCCTTTATCTTTTTCTTTATTTTTAAAGATCTTATTTATTTATTTTTTTTTTTTTTAAAAGATTTTATTTATTTATTTGAGAGAGAGGCAGTGAGAGAGCATGAGCGAGGAGAAGGTCAGAGGGAGAAGCAGACTCCCCGTGGAGCTGGGAGCCCGATGCGGGACTCGATCCTGGGTCTCCGGGATCATGACCTGAGCCGAAGGCAGTCGTCCAACCAACTGAGCCACCCAGGCGTCCCTAAAGATCTTATTTATTTGACAGAGAAAGAGCTCACTAGTAGGCAGAGAGGCAGGCAGAGAGAGATGGGGAAGCAGGCTCCCTGCTGAGCAGAGAGCCAGATGCGGGGCTCAATCCTAGGACCCTGGGATCATGACCTGAGCCAAAGGCAGAGGCTTAACCCACTGAACCACCGAGGCGCCCCTACCCCCAATGTGTGTTTTTTTAATGTTTCCAAGTATGGTTCTTTCCAAAAAAAGAATGGTCCAGCCTTGGGATGCGCAGCCTCATGGGGTAGTAAGTTCTGCCTCTTGGGGCAAAAGCTGCTGACCCCTTCAGCAGCAGTTTTCTAGAAGGGTTTCTTGCATCTTCCGGGGAGGGGCTGTCTCCACCACTCTGAAGGGCCAAGTCTCGGACTTGGGGTCACTCTGCTTCCCCCCATTTGCAGCGCTAAGGGCTATGACCTGGAGCTGAGTCTGGCGCTGGGCACCTACTACCCACCCCCCCGCCTCCGGCAGCTGCTCCCCACCCTTCTTCAGGGGACAAGTATCTTCACTGCCCCAAAGGAGATCGCTGAGATCAAGTAAGAGCCACCCTTCTGCCCCCCTCGTGCTGCCCTCCAGTCTCTTCACACTGCCCCACAGCTCTGTCCCCAACCTCCTGTGCTCCATTCCTTCCTTTCTGTACTGAGCATGCAGCATGAGCCAGGCACTGTTCAGGGTGATGAGGGCCTCGCCCATGGCAGTGGGGGGAAATGAGCATCTATCGTAGTTTCAGGTAGTGCCAGGTGCTCCGAAGAATGCAAGTGAAGCTACAATTTCAGATAAAGAGATGGTGTGTGCGGTCTTGTGAAGGGCAGTTAGTGCTGGCCTCTTTTGAGAAGGTGATACCGGAGCAGAAAACGACATTTGAATGAGGCAAGGGTGTACATCACAGGAGCGAGCGTCTTGGCGGGAGAATGTTCCAGGCCATAGCATCCATGGCCAAGGCAGGTCTGAAGTAGGGGGGGCAGGGGCTTTAGAAGGAAGGAGTAGAGCCAGGGCTCTGTGCGCCAAGGCTTCTGAGCTTCCAGCTGCTTCTCTGCCCTTCTAGTCTTCTGATTCCTGATGCTTTCAGAGCCCCAGAGCCTTAGACGGGAGAGGGTGGCCGCTCCTGGGCATGGAGGTGGCCTGACCCACCCTGTTCTTGCCTCCGTGCTGCACCCCCGCTCCCCCGGCACTGCTAGGGCCCAGCTAGAGACAGGCCTGCAGTGGAGGAACTACGAGGTGAAGCTCCGGCTCCTGCTGCACCTAGAGGAGCTACAAATGGAACATGACATCCGGCACTATGACCTGGAGTCGGTGCCCATGACGTGGGACCCCGCGGACCAGAACCCGAGGCTGCTCACCCTGGAGGTCAGGGCTCGGGGCTGGTGCGGGGAGGGTGGACTTGTATCAGCCAGCCCATAGGCTCAGAAGGGAGCACTGTTCTGTGTCCCTGATGGTGTCTTGTTAGAGCAGGGCAGTGGGGAGGGTGGGACTGGGTTTTTGTCCACACGTGGCTACCA
Source organism: Mellivora capensis (assembly GCA_004024625.1). Classification (NCBI taxonomy): domain Eukaryota; kingdom Metazoa; phylum Chordata; class Mammalia; order Carnivora; family Mustelidae; genus Mellivora; species Mellivora capensis. The sequence continues at coordinate 82,307 of PISX010000769.1, read as the reverse complement.
CTAGCTGTGTGGCCTTGGGCAAGTCTCTTGCTCTCTCTGGGCCTTAGTTCCCTTAGCTAAAAAGTACAGAGCTGGGCTGGATAATTCTTAGATCCCTGTCCGGCTCTCAGATGTCAAGTGTCATACACATAAGCCCAGAGTAACACGTGAGCACTGGGTGCTGCACACAAGTGCCGAGGAGGACACCTGCTGAGAGAGGCAGGGGGGCTGGGATGATCAGGGAAAGATTCTTGCAGGAGCTGAGTTGTTGTGGGTTTTGTTTGTTTGTTTTAGATTTTATTTATTTGACAGAGATCTCAGGTAAGGGGAGAGGCACGCAGAGAGAGAAAGAGAGGAGGAAGCAGGCTCCCCGCTGAGCAGAGAGCCTGATGCGGGGCTTGATCCCAGGACCCCGGGATCATGACCTGAGCCGAAGGCAGAGACTTTAACCCACTGAGCCACCCAGGCGCCTCATGGAGCTGAGTTTTGAGCAAAATTTCAAGGGCAGAGCAGGATCTGAGCTGGCTGAGAGGGCAAACGGATGGGCTGGGAATCTGGCTCTCAAGTCCTGAAATGGTAACAGGACTGCTGGGCTCAGTCTCTCTGTGCACTTTGGGGAGACTTATTTCCTTGCCCATTCCCAAACTTCTGCCATGGCAGGTGGAAGGGTCTTGGGGTAGAAGGACACCACCACCTCAGATCCTTGGCTCTCAGAGGAGGTCTGGAGAGCAGGGCGGTTGGGCCCTCTAGTAGCCATCCCTGGGATAGAAGCTTGCTTGTGTCCACCCCCCACAGGTTCCCGGGGTGACCGAGAGCCGCCCCTCAGTGCTGCGGGGTGACCACCTGTTCGCAGTTCTGTCTTCTGAGACCCATCAGGAAAACCCTGTCACCTATAAGGGCTTTGTCCATAAGGTGGAATTGGACCGTGTCAAGCTGAGCTTTTCCACGAGGTGGGTATTGGGGGACCCTTGAGATGCTAGAAGGGTCTATAGATAATTTCTTAGGCCAGAGCAGCAGCTGTGTTTTTCCCTGAAATGAGTGGGACCCTGGGGACAGAGCTTTTCTTTAGGGGGAGCCCTGAGATGCCTCAGTAGCAGCTTCTCCTTGGGGGCTGGGGGGCGGTTTCCATATGGCTGTTTTGAAAAGTGGGAATGGAATCAGGATAGATGCAGAGCGTCCTGGCCCCTAACCAGAGCTCTTTCCCCTCCTCCTTTGCCAAAGCCTCCTCAGCCGCTTTGTGGATGGGCTGACCTTCAAGGTGAACTTCACCTTCAACCGCCAGCCCCTGCGGGTGCAGCACCGCGCCCTGGAGCTCACGGGGCGCTGGCCGCTGTGGCCCATGCTCTTTCCCACAGCCTCCCGTGGGGTCCCGCTGCTGCCCTCAGATGTGAAGCTCAAGTGAGACTGGGCAGGGGTGCTCTGGGGCCACTTGGAGTGTGGGGCATTGGGGATGGAATCGGGGAGGCCTCTGGGACACCAACTGACATCCTGTTTCCGGCCCTTCTGCCAGGCTGTATGACCGCAGTCTGGAGTCGAACCCTGAGCAGCTGCAGGCCATGAAGTACATTGTCATGGGCACTACCCGTCCAGCCCCCTACATCATCTTTGGGCCTCCAGGCACTGGCAAGACTGTCACCCTAGTGGAAGCCATCAAGCAGGTGGGGCCTGACCAGAGACCTGGGACCTACACTGAAGTCTCCCAGGGACTTAGCAGCTCTCAGATTCTGGGTGCTTCCAGCTCCCTGATCACCCCCTGGCTGGCGTCAAGACTCAGTGTGGCCACTGAGCATTGTTGGGCAGGGTGGGTTCCACATGACTCAGAGTCACCAGTCCCTTTTTGGCCATCATACACTCAAATATTTACTACACTAGGTTTCCAGCAGTAAAGTTCGGACTTGGACTTGGGGGCGGGGGTTGGAGGGAAGAGGTCAGAACTTGGCTTTTGGCTCACTGCTTCCCTCAGGTCTGGGACATAAACGCCACCCCATGCCAACATGAGTCACAACCAGGTCCCTCCACTACCCCTCCCTCTGGAGCCAAAGAGGCTGCTTCCCACACTGTGCTTCTCCCCACCCCAGGTGGTGAAACACTTGCCCAAAGCCCACATCCTGGCCTGCGCTCCGTCCAACTCAGGGGCTGACCTCCTCTGTCAGCGGCTCCGGGTCCACCTGCCCAGCTCCATCTACCGCCTCCTGGCCCCCAGCAGGGACATCCGCATGGTGCCCGAGGACATCAAGGTACCTGGAGATGTGTGCTAGGCTGAGGGACGGCAAGTGCTAGGTATGGCTCAGGGTGGATGCTGGGGCCAGGAAATGAGGTTACCTGGATTCTGATACTTGCTGTGGGAGCTTGGGTGGGTCGGGACCCCTCTCAGGCCTTCCATTTCCCTGTGTGGGAAGTGGGGTGAAGAAAATGGCCTGGGAGACCCAAAGCCAGCATGAGGGTGAGGACGGGCAGAGCTGGCTGATTTCCCCGTCTCTTCGCACCCCACAGCCCTGCTGTAACTGGGATCCAAAGAAGGGGGATTATGTGTTTCCCGCCAAGAAGAAGCTACAGGAATATCGAGTCTTGATTACCACGCTCATCACGGCCAGCAGGTGGGAAGTGTGTGTGTGTGTGTGTGTGTGTGTATGTGTGTATCGTGTGTATTAAGGAAGGAGGTAGTGGGCTGGGGAAGAACGGTGCCTGGCAGTGGGGTGAGGGGCTGGCCTGGGTGGGCATTCGGTTTGGTGGTCAGGTACCCGGATATGACCCCTGGTCGGCTTGATGCTTCCCAGGCTGGTCTCAGCTCAGTTTCCCATCGATCACTTCACACACATCTTCATCGACGAGGCTGGCCACTCCATGGAGCCGGAGAGTCTGGTGGCCATAGCAGGTGAGGGGTGAGGGGCGGGCTGCGTGTGAACCATGCTGCATGGGGTTGGGGGCGGTCCCACTGCTTAACTTTGTCCCCACGGCACCCCGCCTCTCAGGGCTGATGGAAGTCAAGGAAACAGACAATCCGGGAGGGCAGCTGGTGCTGGCAGGAGACCCTAGGCAGCTGGGGCCTGTGCTGCGCTCCCCGCTGACCCAGAAGCATGGTCTGGGCTACTCCCTGCTGGAGCGGCTGCTGACCTACAACACCCTGTACAAGAAGGGTTCCAGTGGCTATGACCCCCAGTTCATAACCAAGCTGCTGCGCAACTACAGGTACCCTGCCCCTCACCGTGCCTGCCAGTCTGCACCTTCACCCGATCCGCAGTCCCTGCCCGGGGCTCCTTCCTACTGACACGCTGCTCAGAGCTTGGGGGTGGGCCATGGGCATCCCGTGACCTCCGTTCCAGCCCCATCACTGCTGCTCACGGGCTCTGACCTTGCAAGTGGCTTCACACTAGAGCAGTTTGCTTATCCGTGTATTGGGGGATTTGTCTGGTCTCCCGGCAGTCTGAGGGGAAATCAGGAGAATCCGGACAGTGTGGCTTTTCATAAACCTAATCGTTAGTCAGATTAAAGAGCCGTACCTGATTTAGTCGAGGAGTTCATGTTCCTAAAATGCTCAGATAAATTTCTGAGCTCACGGTTCCTCACTAAGTCCCACCGAGCGTTCACCCATCGTTAGCTGTTGTGTTATTCTTTCTTTCAGACTTAACACGTTATTTCATCAAATCATGGCAGTAGTAGATGGAAATTGTTTTTGTACTGTCCTTCCTTGGCAAAATGGAAACCTGAGGATGGGTTTCCCCTTTCTTGTGGTTTCCTTTTAAATTTGACTGGCCCATGAAATCCATGGACCAGATGCTCCCTGACTAGCACCCCTGCTGGGTTCTGCCTCTTGTGGAATTAAGAGTGTCCAGGGGCACACTATAGTCCTGCGAGTCTGCCGTCCACAGAGGGTGGGCAGCAAGGGGATGCCGTGGGGGGACCCCAAGAGTGGGGCGGAAGTAATCTTCCTCCTCCTGCCTCCCAGGTCCCACCCCACCATACTGGACATTCCTAACCGACTCTATTATGAAGGAGAGCTGCAGGCCTGTGCTGACGTTGTGGACCGAGAACGCTTCTGCCGCTGGGAGGGTTTGCCTCAACAGGTGAGGCTGAACAGGGCAGGGGCTCAGGCTGCCGCCCCTGTATCCTAGCTTCCCTCCTACTGAAGGTACAAGGTAGGAGGCAGGTCTGAGCAGAAGTCACAGGCTTTGTCCCCTTGGCCTGGTATCCCACGTTCCCTGGGTGGGTGTGGGGCTGGGAGGGAAGGGACACAGGTGGTCTGGCTGAAGGTTTCCCCTGACCTCTTATCCAGGGCTTTCCCATCATCTTTCATGGCGTAATGGGCAAGGACGAGCGTGAGGGCAACAGTCCATCCTTCTTCAACCCGGAAGAGGCTGCCACAGTGACCTCCTACCTGAAGCTGCTCCTGGCCCCCTCCTCCAAGAAGGGCAAAGCCCGCCTGAGCCCCCGAAGCGTGGGCGTCATCTCTCCCTATCGGAAGCAGGTCAGGCCCTCAGTTCCTGTTGAGGGTGTGACACCTCACCCCCCGCCCCGCAACTAGACCGGACCTCCTCCATAGCCAGACCACTAGATGGAGGTTCAGGAGCTCAGGCCTCTGCTGAGCTCAGAAGAGCTCAGAGGTCAGCTGTCCCTCCCTCTTTGCCGCCCAGCTCCCTGGCCTCCTGCCTGGCTCCCTCTTGCACTGGGGTAATGGCATGAAAGAAAGGCACCTGTCCCCATCTTCCAGGTGGAAAAAATCCGTCATTGCATCACCAGACTTGACAAGGAGCTTCGGGGACTGGATGACATCAAAGACTTGAAGGTGACACCACTGTTTCACCCTCCCCGAACTTACCTCCGCTTCCAGAGACCTCCCCAGGGGCTCACCCACGCCCTCACTCCTGCAGATCCCGGCTTGTTGGCTTGTCCTCCCGGGCTGGGACCAGAAGCACCCCAGCAGATTCTTGATTCTTAGCTGCAGGCTGTCTGAGGCCTCTGCCCTGAGGTTAAAGTCCCAACTCCCAGCCTGCCTGCCCCATCACCATTCCCACCCTGTGAGTCAGTCTGCACCTTGACTCTGGCGGCAGATAAGAATCACCTGGAAAGCTTTTAGCAGCTGGTGCAAGAGCCACACCTGGCCTGCTGGCACGGCTCTCGGGGGACAGAGCCAGGGCATGGCCATTTTTTTTATGGCTCCTCAGGTGATCTAGCATGTGGCCGGGGTGGAAAACCGGTGCTTGAAGGTTTAAAGGCCTCCAGTTCGTCTATAAGTACTTAGCGATTGTTTTTTGGGAAATTTGAAAACCACTGCTCTGGGTTACCAAGTCCTCGCAGCTCTGTTTCTTGGCTGAGAACCCTTTCTAGCCTGCACCCCTTTACCTGGACTCCCCCTTCAGGTTTCAGCTTCCAGGGCAATCCTCATGCTCTCTTTTCTGTTCAGTCCCTCCACTGTGACAAATGCCCAGGACGTCTCTGCACTCGCCTTGGTGCTCAGGCTCCCCCAGGCGGGGGCGTGGCCCTCGATTTCCCCTGGGAGCCCCAGGTTGCAGGCCCTGTCTCTCACCCTCCAGGTGGGCTCCGTGGAAGAGTTCCAAGGCCAAGAACGCAGCGTCATCCTCATCTCCACTGTGCGGAGCAGCCAGAGCTTCGTGCAGCTGGATCTGGACTTTAACCTCGGTTTCCTTAAGAACCCCAAGGTTTGAGGGCTGGTGGCCGGTGTGAGCGATTCCTTCCTTCAAGTCCTTCCCTCCTCTGACCCTAGCACTCCTTCCTTCCAGAGGTTCAACGTGGCTGTGACCCGGGCCAAGGCTTTGCTCATCGTGGTGGGCAACCCGCTCCTCCTGGGCCATGACCCTGACTGGAAAGTGTGAGCATTCGCGCCCCCATAATCCCTCTCGGGAGCCACCACCCCCAGCCTGGGGCAGGTGCAGCTGTATTAAGCACCTCCTTGTGGTTCAGTTAATCCTCAGGTCTGTTCAGTGGGTTCCATCTGGTGGTCCTCAGTACCTCCCTTTAAGTTGCCTCACTGAGGATAAGCTGCTTGCCCAGAGGCACAGGCCAGTGTAGTAGGACCAAAGCCGCGCCTCGGCCAGGCCTGCACAGCTGTGTGTGTGAATGTCCCTGTACCCCACAGATTCCTGGAGTTCTGTAAAGAAAACGGGGGGTACACCGGGTGCCCCTTCCCTGCCAAACTGGACCTGCAGCAGGGACAGAACTTGCTCCAAGGCCTGAGCAAGCTCAGGCCCTCTACCTCAGGTACGGCGGGGCCAGGTAGGGGACAGCGCAAGGGGAGGAGCTAAAGAAGACAGGCTCACCTCTTTTTTCTTTCTAGGGCCCCAAAGTCACGACTACCTCCCCCAGGAGCGGGAGGGAGAAGATGGCCTGTCCCTGCAAGTAGAGCCAGAGTGGAGGAATGAGCTCTGAAGACACAGGAGACAGCCTTCTCACACCAGCCAAGCCTTAACCGCCCACCCGACCCTGAACCAGAACCCAGCCTGAACCAGAGCCCAGCCAAGCTGCCCCTCTGCAGGACAGGAAGGCTGGGGGAGGGAGTTTACAACCCACGCCATTCCACCCCCTCCCCTGCTGGGGAGAATGACACATCAAGCTGCTAACAATTGGGGGAAGGGGGAGGAAGAAAAACTGAAAACAAAAATCTTGTTCTATGCAAAAGCCTCCTTGTCTCCTCAGCCTGGCCCGCTCTGGCCTTGTGGCCTTCCTGAGCTCCCAAGCAGACCCCAGAGGGGAGGGTGGGACTATCACACTCTGCCCAGGGCCTTACCCCTCCACGTCAAAGAGGAACCCAGCCCCCAGGTCCAGGGGGAGGAAACCCAGTGGGAGGTGGCAAGGAAGCCACCCACAGGCTTCTAAGTTTAGCCCCTGCTCCAGACCACTCCCCTCACCCGCCTCCAAGGCCCAGAGCCAGGCATGACCTCATCCTTTGCTCCCAGACTCCACCCTGCCTGCTGGGGAGTCCTGCCTTTGCAGACTGGAGGCCAGCCTGGCAAGCAGCTTGGGAGAGATGGGACTCTAGGCTCACAGCCAAGATAGGGACCAGAAAGAGACAGACAGGAAGCTACCACACACGTAGGAGCCTGTGGCCTTTATTCATGCCCCCCCCCCCCCAAATAGAGCCAGAGACCTGGGGCTCAGGGTTGCACCCTCCAAGTCCCCTACCCCAGACACTCCTGTGAGCCAGAAGTGTATAAAGTGCTGGTGTGTGATGATCCTCTGGGGAAGGCCAAAGGGATCCAGAGCCCCACCCCTGGACCAAGGCATCGGGAGGAGGGACTCTGCTCTGAAGGGCAGGAAATTGCCCTAGGTACCCAGAGTGTGTGGAGGGAGAGCCACCTACCACCATCACCTTGGGGGCCAGTGGGGCTGGGGAACTCAGATGCAGTCCTGGGCAGGAGGAAACTGAAAAGGGAGCCTTTGCCAAGGAGCCCTAAGGGGGTGAGGCCAGGAAATGGACAGCTGCTGCCCCCTGTGGAAGGAAGGTGGGGGAGAGGGGAGCCTGGGTGGTCTCAGAGAATGGGACAACCCCTCCGGCGCTTATTCTTGCGAACCTGGAGGCCAGCCCGAGTGGCCATCTCAAATACCTCCCTCACCCCCTCCTTGGTCTTGGCTGAGCACTCGAGGTAGCCAAAGGCACTGATCCGGTTCGCCATGTCCCGGCCCTCCTCAGATCGCACAGGTTCCTGAGAAGACAGGAGGCCAGATGTCAAAGGAAGCTGGTGGTCAAGTCTACCTCTCCCCACTTGACCTGTAAGGTGTACTGACTGGAACAAATACCTCCTCCAGCCCTCACCCAACAAAGCACCCAAGTCCCAGCCTCCTTGGATAAGTTTCTGGGTGAGGACCCAAGACATTTACATTAAAAATGGCCTCCGTTGGCCCAGTTACCCCATGGTACACCCTCCTCTGGCCCAAACAGTATCTGCTGCCTCCTAACGAACCTTCCCCACTGCAGTTCTCACACCCCATGCTCTACCGAAAGAATTTCTCTAACACAGGTGGGACCAGTTTTAAGACTTTGCCATAATTATCCTTCTGGGAAAGTCCATATTCCTCATCCTGGCAACTTCTTTAATAAGCCCTAGTCCTCTGTCCAGAGAGCCACTTCCCAGGTAAGCCAGCGCCCTCACTCTCCAGGCCTTCGGCCATTTCCGGTGCCCGCCATCCCGTGTCCACGTCTGCTCACACCTCCCAGGTATACCCTGATGGCCTGACCTGCATACCCCAAGCAAAATACCTATTGTAAGAAGCTGCCTTCGAGGGAGGGTACTCTTAATAGTCCTGACCCAACAGGAAGGGACAATAGATGACCTTAAAATGCCAAGTGACCTTGGACAAGTCACCATTTTCTGACCATTTCATCAGACACTGGATAGGAGACAAAGAGCCCTTCCAGTTCTTCCTCACCAGGGAGGTCAGCTGGAGTGTAGGCCTCACAAGGGTCACCAGCCCCTCCAGGGGCTCCCGGCGGGCCTGGCCGCCCCACCCACCTGCTTCATCTTGGCCAGCTCTCTCCTGGTATGCTCGTCTTGCCTTAGGTCCTTCTTATTCCCCACTAGGATGATAGGCACGTTGGGGCAGAAGTGCTTCACCTCCGGGGTCCACTTCTCAGGAATGTTTTCTGCACAGACATGTCCCAGCAGGTGTCAGTGCCTCCACTTAGGCTAGAAACTGACCCCCCCCCGCCCGGCTCCCTGGGGCCCCCTTCTCTCCCCAGAGCAGTTGTTAGAGGCTCTAGGGCACAAAAGTCCCTTGCACAGCTCAGAGCGACCCCCCACCGCCCCACAGTACCCCCCCTGAGCCCTCCCAAGGACCAGAGGGGCGCCCCCCTCCCCCGCCCCAGCGCAGGTGGCTGACAGCACCCTGTCTCAAAAAGTGGCTGAAATGAGCCAAGATGAGCTACCTTGGGGTGGCTGATTCCAAGGGCTCCTCAGTGCCCTTCCTCCATCGCCCTCACCCCCACCTCACCCAGGCTGTCAGGGCTGTCGATGGAGAAGCACATGAGGATGACATCAGTGTCCGGGTAGGAGAGAGGCCGCAGCCGATCGTAGTCCTCCTGCCCGGCTGTGTCCCACAGCGCCAGCTCCACCTGCCGCAGGGGGCCAGTGAGTAGCTGCCTTCGGGTCCCAGTTCCACCCCCTCCCCGGCCACCCAGAGGTCCTCTGAAACCATGGGTCCTTTAGGTTCACTCAACAGCTATCTCTTGAGCACTTGGTGTGTGCCAGGGACAACGCGAGTCACTGTCCCGCAGTATAAATTTGTTGAATTTCTAGAAATCCTGAGACATGGGAGCTTGATCTGTATGTAGCTTATGAGCTACTGTTGTGAGCACCACGATTTGATTTTAAGTCACAAAGCCCTTTGAAGGAAGCCTTCCCACTCCCCATTTTGCAGGCAGAGGGGCTTAAACTCAGAGGCAAAAGGACTGGGCCCCGATTACAGAGTCAGAGCGTAGAGACCCAAGAAGTGTGGCTAGGTTTCCTAAAACCACAATTTCGCTTCCTAACTTGCACTGGTTCCAGCAGGGAGAGTGGAGCAGGGGGTGGGTAGGTGGTGAGGAAGGCTATCCAAGGTCCACAGCAACGGGGTGGGGCTCCCGGGGGAGACAAGAAGGGTTCTTGGCCTTCACCTGCTTGCCATCCACCTCTATGTCTGCGATATAGTTCTCGAAGACCGTGGGGACGTAGACTTCCGGGAACTGATCCTTGCTGAAGACAATGAGGAGGCAGGTCTTCCCACAGGCCCCATCCCCCACAATCACCAGCTTCTTTCGGATCGCAGCCATGGCTGGGGCTGACAGGAAAAAGGCAGGGAAGATTTGGGGAAAAGCTGGTAAAACCAAGAACGTTTCTTTGGGGGCTCCCCAAGACCTGGAAACCGAGGCCTCCAGCAGAGGGAGGGAAAGGGGCCTGCTCAGGTGGGTTCTTGCCAAGAACCAATTGTTTAGACAACTGATCTTGAAATCATAATCTCTGGGGCAGGGGCAGGAGCAGGTCTCCCTGGACAGGTCAGAATATGGAGGCGGGAGAACCACCCACCTGGGAGCCAACTGTGGGGTTCTGGACACTTAGACAGGTGCTCGGGGATTAGGGACATGCCCGGAAGAGGCAGCTTGAATCTGGTATATATACCAGGCCTTCAAGTCAGACTTCATGCATTAGCAGGATTTTGATACTTTTTTATTTAAAGTTTTGTAATCACTAGGGTCCAATCAAGAACACATCGTCCCTCACTCAGGACAAGTCATGCCTGCCTCGCCACAAGCGAGGAGTCCCTCTCCCACAGGCTGGCAGAATCAACGAGCAGGTGACAGGTGGGTAAGGGAAATCGTCCTGAGCATTTGGACAAAGATCATCTCCCTCAGTCTCCAAAAGCCTGCAAAGGTGGATGGCACGCTTCCTTCCCATTCTGACACACTAGTAAAGTGAGGCTCAGGAAGGTTACGATGTGTGTTCCGAGTCATGGCAGGGATGGCATTCAGGGCACACAGGGCTGTGTGACTCTGGAGTCTGTTGCCTTTTCTACCTATCACCCCAGCGATGGGGAAAAGAGGAGGCAGGGAAACCCAGACAGAGGGCCGCGGTAGCCAACCGGCTTCCCTGGCCCACCCCAGCCCAGTCCCCAAAGCCAGCCCCGAGTCACACAAAGGAGGCTCAGTCCCAGCAGTGCCCACAGCCCACATTCAGGCAGTCTGCCCTCCTCCCCCCTTCCTCCTGGGCCTGGCAGCAACACTGGGTCACTCAGCCCCAGGCAGGGGACAATGACCACACTGTAGGGAGCCACACATCCACCACAGCAGAGTGACCGAGAATAATCCACTAGGGAATCACCTCCACCCATCCTCTGGAACAGCCAGCCCCTTCCCTCACTCTCTGTCCAGCTCACCCCCAGGCCCTGCCCACCACCCCTCCCTGTGACTCAGGGCAAAGAGTCAGCTTCCTGAGGTTTCCGTATGTCCCCAGCCCCCAACATACCCGAGCGAGCATCTGCACAGTTCATCACACCTACCCGGCCTCCCTGCCCCTGAGCTGAGCCTCACTTCCTCCCTCCCTGCGGAGAGCAGCTGCCCTCCAGGCCGTCTGAGGTTCCCAGGCCTCTCAGGCCTCTAGCCTGGGAGGAAGAGAGGGCGGGCTACAGAGCCTAGATGGCCGTCCAGGCTGTTGGGAAGGGGGAGGGGGCTAGAACCGAGCCGGAGCTGGGAGGAGCTCCCAAAAAAGAGCTGAACAAGGGCCAGTTGCCTCACCAACCAGGCAGGGAACAGTTAAGAGAGAAGGGGATGGTAACCTGATCTCAGCCCCAAACCTGGCTTTTTCTCTCAGTCCCACATCCTGTCAAACTGGGCTGAACTCCTGTACTCCCCACAGACCACCACCACCCCACAGCCCTGGCTTGGGCTGCCTTTTAGGAAAGGGAATACTCCAAGCCCAAAGCTGGTTCTCTCCAAATGGTGGGATCCTGGGTGGCCTCCCTCCTCTCCAACACACAAACACACAAACACACACACACACACACACACACACGGGCACAAAACTGGGATGAGAGGAAGTGGATATGAGTCAGAGAGAATTTATAGGAGTTGAGAGGATAACGGCCACACTCTCCCCACCACAAAAGGGGGCTCCCTTCCCGGTACCCCAAGAGACAGGCAAGAAGGCATTCACCATGCCAGCAAATCCTTCCAAAAATGGAAACCACCTTCAGAAAGGGGGTTCTCCCTGGAAATTCTGCCCAGGGGATCAACTCCCCCCACCCACTCCCACTAGTTCCACTGGTCCAGCAGCGCAAAAACAGTCTGGAGCAGCCCCACCTGGGACGTGACCACCATGGTGACAGTCACCGCCATGGTGAGTACAGCTGCTTAGGTGTGAGCATGCCACTGGCCTCCTACTGCAGGTTAGTCTCAGTGGCACCAGACAGTGGGAGGCACAGGACAGATTTCAGAGGCAAGGGCATGCATTAAGTGACCCGGAGCCCCCAGCTCAATGAGAAGAAGACTTTCCCTTCAGGCTCTCATTGGACAAGAAGAGCAGCTGCCCTAGGCCCAGGCCAGGCCACTAGGCCCAAGGCCAACATGGCAAGGAAAACAGCTCCCTGTGAGAGGCAGCGCCATAAGAACTGCCCCACTGACCCTAAGAGGGTCAGCAGCGGCCCTTTCCCGACCCCACCCCGACCTGACACAGAGGCTGGAATGGAGCCCGAAGCTCCTGGGTGCTGCCTGCAGACAAGACATCCCACCCTCTCCTCAATCATTCTCTAGACTTCCAGGTGACCCAGAACTGGGCTGTCCCCTGAAGGCCAGCCCTGAGGGCCAGGGAAGGAATCCCATACCACCTCAACTTAAAACCAGAAGAGAGCGCAGGACTCAGCCTCGGACCCTCCCAGCACAAAGCCCCAGGATAATCTCCAGCCAGGTTTCGGGGGATGCAAGGGAGGGAAGGGTCTGGAAGGGAGGAGACCCTTCCCAACCTCCCCTACATCCCGCCCCAGGCACACTCCAAGAACCGTCTAGGGAGGCGTCCAGACCTCTGGGAGCTGTGGCAGGCCCCACTCGGTCACACCACGCCCCTATTCCCGCCATTCCGCCTGCCCGGCCTGGGGGAATTCCCACCTCCAGCCGGATTCGAGCCCAGACCCACACCCCGGCCCAGGTCCACATCAGGCCGACCCGCCTGCGAGTCTGAGCGCCTGCACTGGGGTTCCCTCGCGGAGACCCAAGTTGCCTCCTGGCTTCTCGCCCGGCGGGACAGATTCCGGGAAGCCGGGCGGGGAAGGGCAGGGACACAGGCTCGGACACAGGAGGCCAGAGGCCCCGCCGGGCAGTTCCCGTAGTGGGGTGGGGGAGAGCCCTCGCCGCGGCCCAGGGAGCGGCCAGCCCGGCCGACTCCCGCATAGTCCGGACGCCGCGCGTCCCAGGGGAAGGAGGGCGGCCCGCGTGCTCTGGCCGAAGCCCCCTCCCCTCCCGGCGGCCCGAGCTCCGGCCAAGCGGAGGAGGGCGAAAAGTGCTCTCCCGGGAGTTCCCGGGACGCCCAGCCACCCCGGCCCCCGGCCCCGGGTACCTTCCGCTCCGCCGCCTCCAGCTGCGCGGCCAGTGCCGGAGGCTGAGACTGACCCGGGGGGCCCTGCCCCTCCCTCCTTCAGCGTCGCGGCGGGGAGGGGCGGGCCCGCCAGGGGGAGGGACCGGCCGGGGGCGGGGGGTCGGCCCTTGGCTCCGCCTGCCCACCGCCCAGCCTGGGGCCGCCGCGGCTTGCCCAGGCTGCTAGCCGGGGTCGAGGGTGGGATCCCCGGGCAGAGCGGGCGGCGGGCGGGACCCCTCGAAGACCCAGCCTCTACCCGGCCTTCCAGCCCCCAGGGGCGGACCTGCGTCGGGAAAGTTGTGAAGCGCTCGGGGTGGGGTCGGGAAAGGGCCGCTGCTGCCCTCCGGTGGCCAACCAGCCACGCGCGCCTACACCTCCCGGGACCTCGCGGGAGGGGGCTACGGAAGACGCCCCCCGCCCCCGCCCGTAAAATCCTGCCGTGGAAATACTGCCCAACATCACGCCCCAGCCCTGAGGACTTTTCAGGTCCTTTGAGACCCAGGCCCCCTTTCTACTTGACAATTCCCTTCCCCCTGACTGGAATTTCCTTGAGTGTAATTACTGCGTACCCCTTAAAAGGCATTCTTGGAGGCCTTTCCTGATCCCCAGCTGGAAAGTCAGCTTCTACCCCCAGTGCGTTATTTCGGTGCCGCTAGGGACACTTGGCCCAGTCTGATGTGTCGCATTGGGTTATTTACCTACTCGTGTGTCTCTTTTCCTCCTGAGGTGGATGACGATGGAGGATGAGAAGTCTGCCGCTACTTCATTAGTTTGTGACCTGTTTGCTACATAGCTCAACCCTTTGAGAGCTCATCGGGGATCTTTGGGTTAAGTGTACCCATCTCCTTTTGCTTGCAAGGAAACTAAGACTGAGAGAAATTAAGTGGCTTGCTGAAACGTTTGCGGTGTGTATGGAACAGAGTGAGAGTTCAGATAGTCAGGCCTGCCTGGCTTCAGGGTTGGTGCTCTCTCCCTGCTGTCCTTTATGGTCCTCCTGTCCCTCCCCACTGCCGGGCACGCTGTGTGGCACCTAAGTTTTTCAAGAAATATTGTCTGAATGAATGAATGTCAGAAGTCAGGTAGATTTTAAAGCTCAGAAGTGCAGCCCACACATTTGATAAATGCGTAAGCTGAGGTCCAGGGAGGCCCCCAGGCCTCTTCATCCACTCCATACATACACACTGAGTGTGAACTGAGTGCTCAGTTACGATTGATTTTGGTCATCTAAGAACTTACAGTCCAAATTCAAAACACACAACTTAAAGATAGCAAGTTATTGAACCCTTACTGCATGTACCTGACTCTACATTCAGATTTAAGTCCTTAAGACAACTCTGTGAGGAAGCACTGTTCCTTCCATTTTGCTGAGAAGCAAAATGAGGCTCAGAGAGGTTGCAGAGGACCCGGGGAACAGGACTCTAGAGCCTCCGCCCTTCACTGCTCCTCCATGTACACAGCTGTATTTACAGGAGGCAGTGGCTGTCCTGGGGGCACGATGGACCGTGGGATACCCATCTCTAAAGGACAAGTGAAGACTTCCAGATAAGGTGATGAGTAGATATTAAATGGACTGGAACCCCAACAGGCCCCAAAAGCTATGGAACCCCCAGGAGGGTGGCGGCGGGGCGGAAAGACAGAGCTGGAGGAGGACACAGTGGATAAATGGTAAATGTCCTTGGATGCCACACTCAAGAGTTGGGTGTTGATTTTGGCCTAGGGACAATAGGGAGCCACTGAAATGTTCTCTCAAGAAGCAACGCAGATTCACACTACAGCAAGATCACATTCGGGAATACAGGGACATGACCTGGAGACATGGTTAGGAGCCTAATGTGGTAATAACAGTAGGAGTGGGGCTAGGTGGACCAATAGGAAATATATTGTGTGATATGTAATCAATGGCACGTACTGACTGATTCACTTGCTGGGTAAAAGCCAGAAGCCAAAGGTGACCAGCTCCAAGATTTTTAACTTGGGCTGAAGAGCTGGTGCCCATGGATATGATGAACCAGGAGAGGGCACACGTTTGTAGGGCAATGGTGGATTCCGTTTGAAGTACATGGAGCTGGAATGCCTGTGGGATGTCTAGATGTTCAGGAGACGGCTAGGACACACAGGTCTAAAGCTCAGGAACAATCTGGGGGGAAATACTGACTTGGAAACCACCACCAGGTGGGTGGGTGAAGCCCTGGAAGTGGATGAGGGCACGTGGAGTGGGACAAGCAGAGGGTGAAGACGGAAACTGGGAGTGCTACATTTTTAGGACGGCTTTGCTGTTCTCTCCACCACCTGAAAGAGGCTTTTCGTTTCTCATCAAAGTGAATAAAGACACACATTTTTATCCATCGGGTTTATTTGCCACTAGCTATTAATTCTGGATCTAATTGACACCCCTTCTTCAGTTACGTTACCACTGAAGAAGGTCAGGGAGACAAGTTCAGAGTCTGGGTTGGCAGAGGGTAAGCACGGAGGGGCTAGGATGGTGGTGGAAGGGGTGGAGCTGAGCCCCTCAGGAGTAACTGCCTGGCCCCCCCAGGGGGATGACGAAGACCGAGATGTCATCCCCGGAACCCAGCTTGTTGTTGGGGAGACGCCAGCCACGGTCCCGGGGGGTGCCCCGGGCCCCCAGGACCAGAGCTTGGGCCAGAGCTGTGTACCTGCCAGGAGCACACGTGCACACTCATGTTCCAACACGTATACGGGAAGATCGATACACAGGCCCTCAGGTGGGTCCCCAAGCATTGCTTCCCTTTGCCCCTACCTTCCCCACTGTCATCCCCCCACCTCCACACAAGCCCTACCTGCTGGGGTCATTGGGCTCATAGGCTGACAGCACCCTGTCCACAGTGGCAGCTACCTCACAGTCACTGGTGACATCCCACAATCCATCTGTTCCCAGGACTAGCACATCATCTGGGCAGTGCTCATACTGTGTCAGGTCATACACTCGCACCTGGAGGAGAGAAGAGAGTGGAGAAGAAGCTGCGGGACAGAGGGACCCTGGAAGAAAACCAGTTTGGGCCCCTGGAGGGGGAAAGGTCTAGTTGAGAAAGCCCCATACGGCTCACCTCCGGGAAGCAGGAGAGGAAGGGCTTGATGGGCAGAGTGGAGCTGCAGACCTTGAGGTTGTGGTCTCCCAAGCCCCGGGTCACCCCAATGGTGGCCATCACACGAGCCTAAAGGGAATGAGCGTGGGTGCTGCCCTGGCCCTCTCCCAGCCTCTGAAGCTATGGGCCCTCCCACCCCTGCCCTCGGGTAGAACCTCCACCTCCCTAGACAAGTTGTGGTGGGTCCTCCTGCCCTCTCCCACCTCTACCATGTTTACCTTTTTGCCCTCCCCACAGACCAGAGGAAACCTGAGATCCTCCAGCTCGATCTTTTTGTAGGCCCTGGGGGGGGGGGGGGAGTAGAGGAGGCATCACCCAGGCATCAAAGCCCCTCTCCCAGAGGAGCCACGCCCCTCACACAAACCTCTAAGAAGGACATCCCCCCAACCCCCCCCAACCCCCCCCACGGACCCGCCTCCAGCTTCCACCTTGCTGCTGGTGAGGGACTGGTTGTGTTGCCATGGGAACGGGCCCCAGCTTGGAGGGAAGTGTTACCAGCCAGTCATGTTCTGGTCCCGGTACAGCATCCTCTGGCCCAGCTCCTTCCGCTGAATTCTGCGGGGGAACTCAAGGTGGGTGAATTCACCACCTAGCAGCTCTGGTTTCAGGAAGCCCTGGGGTCAGAAACGGCCAGACAGAGCAGAGGCCGGGGGAGGCATTAGGCTTACCGCACACACGCTGGCATGTAGATGATGTTAATTACAGCAGGGCCTTAAGTGGGCTTTCTTTGCCAGGTGTCATGCACTGTTCTAATACAAATAAGGTGTATGAACTCGCCTAACCTCACGATAACCCTTAAGGCAGGAGCTATTGACACAAGTTAAGGGAACCATCTGCATTCCGACAATTAGCAAAGGACTCGAACCGGGTTTCAATCCCAGGTGGTCCAGCTCCAGAGTCAGTCCTTTAAAGCACTAAACCATTCTGCCTTTCAGGGGCCTTTGCTACTTCCTTTCCCCACCTCTGACTCCACTTCCTTCCTCAGCGGGGGCCACAGTGGGGGCCCTGGAGTAGCCCCCGTTCCTTCCTGCCACATACGCCACCAGCTCAGTCCTCTTCTGCAGAGTGGAGGGGCTTTCCCAGCGGTGGGGAGGCGGGGTGGGGGTGGGGTAAGCATAGGCTATAGAGAGCCATGAGAGTCAACAAAGAATGGGAGCAGGGAGGTTAGTTCCTACTTACAAGCAGCTGAAGACGCTGGCGCTCAGTCTCCGGGGTGAACTCCCGGGACATTGGAATGATTTCACCATTCCGGACGATGATGGCTCTGCCCAGAGAAAGAAAAGGTTTGGGCCAGGCTCTCTCTCCTCAGCCCCCTTGTGGAGAATTCCAGAAAGACCAGGCCTTCCCCACAATGACCCTAGGGGTTCCTCAGCCAGACCCCCATCTTTCCTCCCCTAGTGGCTATTTCAGGCCATCCCTTATGGCTGTGACTGCTCCTAACACCATCCTTCCCTCTGTTTTTTTTATTTTTAACACCCACCGCCTCATTCTCTTCTATTCCCCCCATCCCAGAGTGTGCGACCCCCTGTAGGCATTCTCAAACCCTGCTCCCCGTACCTGCTGTCACCTGCATTGGCCACATACACCTTGCCTAGCAAGTAGACCACAACCAGTGCACAGCAGCCCCCCTCCACTTGGTGGCCACGCCGCTCCCGGGCCATCTGCTCATCCTGCCATGTGAGGAAGGGTCAGAGGGGGTTAATGAAGGAGAGTTTCCAGGCACACAACCACTGCCCCCAACTGCAGAAATAAACTGGCCCAGCCAAACCACCCTGGAGGAGAGGAGGGCAGACATGGGTGTAACCCCCTCTTTCCTCCCCTCTGAACCAAGCTCTGCTCAGGCCCTCCAAGGTGTTGTGGGTACTCAGGACCCCTCACGCCACTTGATTTCTGTACATAGTGGACCAGAGTATCTGCCCAGCAGGCTCCTGCTTGGTGGGGGGGGGGGGCACCCACTCACCATGAACTGGAAGGCATTCTCAATGGCCCCTACTATCAGGCTCTCATGGGTCACTTCCTTCTGTGAAGACCAGCAGGACTGAGGACCAACCAAGTGAGAAGAATCAGAGGAACCTGGGGCTCCTGGGGTAGACGGGAGGCAGAGGGGAGGTGGCGAGGGGTCCTGGAGTATCTCTACCAGGTCCTTTAGCTGCTCCCGGATGTGGCGATGCAGGAGCCTGGCGGCCATTTCAGCAGCTCCCCCCCCTGCATGCCCATCAAACAGGCCCCAGTAGTAGAAGCAGAGTCCCTGGTGGAGGAAAAGTTGGAGGTGAATAAGGGAGTGTGTGTGTGTGTGTGTGTGTGATGCAAGGAGAAGAGCAAGACTCTGGGCAACCATGTAAACATCAAAGAAGAGGTCAGAGTTTGGTATGAAAAGTAAATTATATTTATTCACTCATTTACCAAGGACCTATTATGTGTCAGAAAGTAAAGCATCAAAAAAGCCAAACTCAGAGGATAAAAGACACAAAAATAAACACTGGCAATGAATTGAATCATCCATAAAGACGGGAGCACTTATATTCTAAATGGTAAACTGAATATTTACACTGACATTCTAACTGGTCAATGCCAGTTCTGTGCCAGAGGTAGAAAGCTAGTGAGTTAGGAGTTAGTTAGGTCTGAGATTTAAAACAGGATGCCTAGAATCCCCGGGGAGAGGTGTTACCATATCTCTGGAGTCAAGGGAAGGCGGTAGGGGCTTACCTGGCCTTGGCTAGGCTCCCTAGGTGCCCCTGAAACACTCCTCCGTCCTTCCACATACACCACCTCACAGCAAGCCTGGTCCTCATTGTGCCGGCTTTTGCCAGCGTTGATGACCCTGCCAGGCCAGAGTAACCACATCAGGTTGGACACCAGACCAGGTCCTGGAATAACCCCTACCTTAGACACACACACACCCTCTCTAGCCTGCTGGCCAAACTGAGAAAGGTCACAGCCACCTGGGATCCAGGCCAGAACGAGGAGAAGGGAGGCAGGGCAAGGCACAAGGAGTACTGTCTGGGTGTCGGGCCCCACCACCTTATAGGAAGGCCAGCAGCAGCACGCTCCTGCCTCGGTTGCCCCGTCCCTGGCAAAAGGGGACGGCTGCATGGGCTGCTGGGGAAGGGGCTGGACAGGGGCAGCAGGGGTCTTACTGCCCTGCTTGCCAACCCCCTACATCCCACCCTGAAGCCTAATCAACTTTTCTAGTGCTTTGTCCACAGCACCCCAACCTCATGGGCACGCCCACCTTTATCTTAAAATCATCCAGTGAAACTTTCTGCGGCTTTGGCAGTGAGGAAGTGCTCCAGCCCAGATAGGGAAAGAGGAATTGAAATAGGGTAGGGATAGAAGCCCACCTGGACTGCACAGGAGTCACAGAACCACCAACTCTTCCCAAAGAGAAAGCTAAAGGAGCTAATGGTGGGGCCCCGGGTTTACCAGCCACCAGCCTCAGGGCCCCCATCTCCCTCAGTGATCTGCTTTTCCAGTACAGACATTAAAAATACACCCGGCCGGGAGTCAGCCGGCTGCTCCCCACTAAGACCGGGGATCCACTTCCTTGCCAGCCGCGAGCCATTGCTCTCCCTCCGAGAGGCATTCAAAGGGGACCCTCCTGCTTCCTCGGGCGGCCCCCTCCCCCGCCCCTGAGGAAGCCTGAGGCCGCCTGGTGTCGCGGGCTATTTCTGGGTGTGGAGGGGGAGGGGAACGGTAAGAGGGACAGAGAACTGGGGCGCTGGGGTCGGGAAGCCCAGAAGCGAGTCTTTCCAAACGCCATCTCCTCTATTAAAAGCGCACACACACACACCCCCTTCCCCGCCTCCCTTAGCCATTAAACGGCCGGGCCCCGACTGAGAACTGGCCAACTCATCCTCCACGGGGCCCTCCACCCTCCGGGCTCTGGAAGGGAAGAAGGTCCTGAGGCCGCGCTGGTGAGGGTAGTCAAGGAGCTGGAAGGTCCTGAGGAAGACTGCACCGACTTGAGAAAGGGCTGAGGGGGAGACGGGTGCGGCCCGAAGCCCAAAGGAAAGCAAAGATCCTGGGAGAAGGGAGCTCCCCGCGCCGAGCACGGCGAGGGGCACGCATCCCAGCGCCGGGGATGCCCAGCTGGGGAAGGGGCTGGGGAATGGGGGGGAGGGGTCCCATCCCGCCTACGGTGTTCCCGGGGGCGCTCACTCGGCGTAGCCCGTGCTCCAGGGCAGGCGACGGCCGGTGTCCGGGGGGCTTTGCACAGCCCGGCCAGCGTGGTCATCGGCGCGTCGCAGCCCCCCCGGGCTCAGCTGCAGGAAGGTCGGTCGGGAGAAACTCGCTCGAGCCTCTACTGTCTTCGCCGGCGCGGCGCTTCCGCTCCCAGTCGTCGCCGGAGGGGTCCTGGGCGCTTCTGGAGGAGCGGCGGTCTGCGGCGACGGCGCGTTGGGCAGGTCTGGGGACTTGGGGCGCGGAGGCGGGGCGCCCCCCGAGCTAACCAGGTGCGCCACGGCCGAGCGCACCCGGTTTAGCATGCTGCCTCCCCGCCCCGCCCTCGGCCGTGGCCCCGCCCCCAGGCGGGCCCCGCCCCCTAGGACGCGCGGTGGGCGGTGCTCGCTCCTGCGGGCTCTCCCCCGCCATTGGCTCTGGGCGGGCAGGGTGGGTCCCGGCAAAACTTCCTCCTGCTCTGGGCGGCCCCTGGCACCGCCCCATCAGCTCGCCGCTCCTTCCCGCGGCGTTCAGGCTTCGCTCCGCCTCGGTTCCTTTGCGGCAGTAGGGTCTGCAGTCGCGGGAAGGGGACGGAGGGAAGCACACCCTATTTCAGCCGTGCTCTAGACGAGACATCAGCTAGAACTTCCCCATTGTGACGGGGGAGGGTCTCCTCGCCCTCGGTTCGTAGCAGCCAGCCTGCCCGGAGGGTGATGGAGCTGGTGACCTCAGAGCGAAACCAGCAGCTTCCGCCGCCGCTGGGTGTGAAGCACCTGGTGTGACCACACCTCTGGCTGGGGCTGCTGGAGTGAGAGCGAGGGCGAGGAGCTGGTGCTGGAGGTGCTAACGCCGCGGACTGGAGCCGACCACCCTGAATCAGGGAGCCGGGGCTAGGTTCTTGGGCTCCTGACGGCGCTGTTCCCCATTGACAACCGCCTCTAGATCTGGGGGAGCGGTTGCCGCTCTGACTCCGCTTTGCTTCTCAGGACCCAATTTCCCCCCACATTTAGGCCTCCCCTGACCACAGCAGGGCTAGTTAATAAGGATAACAACTGCTCCGACTTACTGTAGAGTAGTTCCGCTACAAAGCACTTTCCACATATTAGACCATTTATACCAAACAGCAGCCCTTCGAGGTGGGTGTTATGTTCTTTTTACCGATGGCGCGCCCGTCGTTTACAGGACTTGTCTCAAGAGGTCGCACAGCCAATGACTCACACCCGTGCCAGTCCCCAAACGCCCAAACTCCGTTCTGTCTGATGAACCAAGCCGATTTGTCTGGATCGTGGAGGAAGGACTAAGGAGCAGGTGAATGGCAGAGAGAAGAGTGAAGGTTCCCCCTCTTTCACCCCCCAGCACCCCCTTCAGAGGCTGAGCCTGCAGGCTGAACAAGATCTGTAGGCGCCGCCAGGGGGAGACAGAGGCCAGGCTAAGCGCTTGCTTGCAAAGGACCGGTAATACTAACTTTGACGCCCAAGGAGCCCTGTTCCTAAGCCTGCTATTAGGTAATTGATCAGCACATTTCTAGAGACATCTCTTGCCCCGTGCACTGTCCAAATGGGGACAAGGCCCTGTGGCCCTAATGTAAGTCAGGGCAGCTCTCAGGAATCACTAGCACCGAGTTCATGGTTGGGACCCCATCGCTGGGCTCTGTGGGCAGAATGCTCCCTGAACATAGCCCTCTTTTTTCCTGAGCTGCTCTGGCTGGACAAGCAGGGCAAGTTCAATGCCAGGACCGCTCAGACTATTGGTGCCTCCAAGTGACTGCAGGTTGACCTGGGGTGCCAGGAGTGGCTTTCCTCCCAGCTTCCAAATAAAAATCTCATAATGGTCATTCAGGTGTTTATTTATTTACTTACTTACTTATTTGAGACAGATCATGAGCTGGGGTGGGGGTGGGGAGCGAGAGATGCAGAGGGAGAGGGAGAAACAGACTCCCCACTGAGCAGAAAGCTCAATATGGGGCTTGATACCAGGACCCTGATATCATGACCTGAGCCAAAAGGCAGACACAACCAACTGAGCCACTCAGGAGACCCTTCATTCAGTCTTTAGACTTGTTGTAATTATACCTACATTCTGGGCAGAGACAGCCAGAAAATAAAAGTCACAAGAAAAGAAAAACAAATCAGATGCAAAGGCCCATAGACTGGCAAAGGCAAACAGAGGCAAAAACCATGCTGTTGCTATGGGTATTTCCCTCCTCTTCGAGAAAAACTGGAATCAGCTCTCAGATAAACGGCATAAACAACAACAGCAAGCCAAGACTGATGAAAAAATATAACATCCTGGCTATTTTTATTATTCAGTGTTTCTGGGGCAGTTGGCTTCCCACTTCTCTGTGTCACCCTGCTCCCTGGTACCTGCTCTTCACAGCACCCACCATGGTGTAGCTACAAATAGGCCACAGAGCCAGGACAGAAAGATCCCTAGCTCGAGCAGCAGATGGGTAGTGGGGATGGCAACAGCACTCTTGGGCTCCAGAACCACATCCCCCTACCTAAATCCTAAGGCTCTCCTCTCTCTGAACATCCTACCTCTGATTCCTGACATCATCACACTTCCTCCATCCTCAGACTGCCCCAGAACGTGGTAAGAAAGTCATCATTTCTACTAGCCCCAGAGGCAGCAGAAAGGGGAAGGGGAAAGGGGGGACGGGTAGGGAGTCAGACTTGGGAGATACTCTTCTCTGCTGAAAACTGAGACTGTTCAGTGTGTGGCCCTGCCAGGGGTGTGTGTGGCCTTGGCCAGTGAGGGGGAACAGGCATCCTCAAGACAGGCCCCTTTATCCTAAGTCACATGCATTGGCTCAGAGCTCAGAAGTAGGCTTTCCCCCCTTACCTCTACACCCAAATTACTCCAATCACAAAGCCCTCTTAAACTATGAGGAGTGTCCTTCCTGCTAAGAGACAAATTCACAGACCACCTCTCTCTCCCATTTGTCTAATGCTTCCACATCCAGATTCTTACCCTGTAAATATTTACAAAATTGCAATTATATTGCAACTCATATAATGAGGATATTGGGTCTCAAATTTGGTTCTCAAGTTGGGGTTCATAGCCATCATCCATAAGGACCCATCATCAGCCTATTGCAGCCCTCCTGCCTGCTTAGCCTCTACCCTCATGCCTCCTCAAGTCTTTCCTATCCCAAAGGACACTACTCCTAGGGTAGAGATCATTTGCTCTTCCCTCCTGGATTTTAACATTTTCACAGAAAAGGGCTAACATATCAATGTAGAAATGCATTGTCTGATAGAATTTTGTGCAATGATGGGAATGTTCTGTATCTTTTCAATACAGTAATCCCCAGCTACATGTGACTATTGAGCCCTTGAAATGTGGTGAGTGCAAATAAGAAACAATTTTTGGATTTTATCTACTTTATGTTTAAACTTACATAATGGCATAGACTCAGTGGTATCCTACTGGACATTGCAATTCTAGAATCTTCAAGAGTCAAAATCCTTGGGGGTCCTGGCAGTCCCTCCTCACACACAGCCCCCTCCCTCCCCGGAAACCACAAGACGGAGAGTTTTGAGGGATCTCTTTGGGTTACCCCGGCCTGCCCCAGGGAGGCGTTCACCGGGTCTGCTGACAGCGCCGCGGGACGGGACGGCCTCTCCTCGCTCTTCTCGCCTCGGCCGCCAGGGGCCGCTGCGCCCGTCTGTGCCCGCCCGCCCCGCCGAGCGCTCTGCGCGGCGCGGGGAGCTGTCCGGGAGGAGGCTGTGGTGCCCGCGCCGGGCTGGCGGAGCGGGGACGGCCCCCGGCGACAGAGAGGAGGCGACAGCTGCGGGCTCTCTGGCCTGCCGGCGGGAGCCTCCAAGGCATCACGGCTGGCCTCGCAGAGCTGGCGGGGTGGGCCAGGAGTTCCCCGTGCGCGGAGCGGGTCCGGGCATGACGGTGATGCCAATTTGGCCAAAGCTCCGCCGCCTCGGGGACGCGGCCCCCACTTGGTGAGGGACACGGGGCTCCTGACTCGACAGCTCTCGCGCCGGCCGCTCCCGCCTGAAGTCCGGACTCAGAGGCAAGTGGGCACTGCCGTGGGGCGGGTAGATCCTGGAGCTCAGAATTTGGAGCAGTGAGTGGGCGCTGGAGGGGGCCGGGAGAAGACAGGGAAACGTAAAGCTTCTCGTGGTCCACATCCTCAACGCTATGCTGGTATGCTGGCTGCTAATTCAGCCTCCCCATACCTTGCATCCGGGTTTGGGGACAACAGTCTGGCAAACTGAGGCAGGAGTGTGGAAGCCCAGAACAAACCCTAGAAGCTTCTTTTTCCCCTTCTCCCAGGAGAGGGAATAGAATGCCCAGAACTCAGCCCAAAAGCACACACCCCCATCTTTTGGGTCTTGGGGTTGGGGGGAGAGCTGGGTTGGACGCTGTGGCAGCTCAGAGGAAAAAGGGATGAGGACTGCCTGAGAGAGAAGACAAAGCTGTATTTGAAATGATCAAAATGAAGGTTCCTGAAAGGGACAGGGGGAGGAGATACCCACTCAGGAAAGAGATACATCGAGAAGGCTGGGAAGCGTTTACCCATGGCACACACCTATCTCTGGGGTATTGGCACCACTTCTTCCATCTGTCCCCATAGTCCTCTCAGCCCCACCATCCTACCTGCCTCAGCTCCACCTCCCCTTGGAGGTTGAAGGAGGAGAGGTCTTCCAGAAGAATGCAGAAGCTGTTGGGCTGGGGCCCCTGAGACCCGGAGGCACCCCATTCTAGCCCTCCAGAATGGAAATGGGGGTGACAGGGGCAGAATGGAGCCAGCTCCGCTCGAGTCCAGGACACAGGTGCAGTGGAGCTAGGAGGTGGAGGCAAAAGTATTCAAGACATAGGGGTCTTTTCCCAGAGCCTCTTGGAGGAACATTTTGTCAGATCCTGCTCAGAAATCCGTCCCTGGCCTTCGGCTCCCTCCCAAGGCCAGAGCCGTGATAGCCTTGATTCCTAGACACCTCCCCACTGTCTGCCCTGCTTCACTCCTGGGCCAGAGAAATCCTCAGGCTACTCTTCTCAGGCTAGCTGCCCTGTGTGTTCCCAGAGTCTGCAAGACAGAGGAGAGCCTCTGCCCCCCACCCTGCTCCTTGAGGAACAGCTTCAGAAATGGGCTCTACTCCAGGGCGCCTTTTGTCCCCACCCAGGTGCTCCCTCACCTCCTGTAGGGCCATGGGCTCCTTCTGTTCCTGTCCACACACACCCCCCCCCCCAAGAATCTTTCCTACTTGCCTAGGTGGAGTAAGTCTGAGGCCTGTGGATGAACAGACAGAAGCTGAAAGATCCCCAAAAAAGTGAGTGAGGAGACACCGAAGAGGGGACAGTTGAGGGGATGGTGGTGGGGACAGAGATCAAGAACCCAATCCATAGTCCCGGCATTTGGTTTGGCCTCTGGTGATCCCAGGGCAGTGCTGACACCTGAGAGACTCCAGCGATGTCCCAAGGGGCCAGGACATCGGTGCAGCGGAGGCGGGGG